>VACF01002612.1:54093-253859 GCA_006891605.1 Pleurozium schreberi | reverse complement strand
TTTTCTARGGCTACATGCTTGGATTTGGAAAATCCTACCTTACGATTTCAGGTTTCACTACCATAAGTGTAGATTAGAAAATAATTTTGAAAACTAATGCCAAAGTTTTAGGGAAATTATTTTTTCAAGAAACAAAAAAAATTGTATGGTGARTAATAGAATATTGGCAAAAAAATTATATTTTAGCATGTGTTGGACCTTATTTTTTGAGAAAAATTAAATATTTGGCAAAGAAGTGCCAAACTTGCCCTACAGTTACGGTATTTTAAGATTTTTTATTGACTCATTTAAATTCTAGTTTTATCCAATCAAAATTATATGATTGAGAATCAATATCAAATTGACCTAGTGTATATAATCTACATGACTAAAACTCATTAATTCTATTATATATGTATATTCAAGGAAGGGCATTATATATTGATTTGGTTACATAATCTCTTTAGTAAACATTGGGAAGGGAAATAAAGGAATGAGCTTGAAGTGAACAAAGAACAAGACTTAGTATTGATCRAATGATTCATTTGTGAAGAGTCTTTAATAGGCAACTCTTAGTGGATTTGTCTTTCAAAGGACTCAACCAAACATCTCGGGGGGTCACTTACCACATTTTAGAAACAACTTCCGGGCAGAATATAGATAGCATTTTAAACATTTTGTGTAAAATTTATAAAAAACTTACAAGTAAAGTTGGGGACATTGAAAGTGAGAAATTAGTTATAAGAAATTTAGGTTGCCTAAAAATATGGTCCATTGTATTTTGTACATATAATTTAGAGTCTAAAATATTGGATCCTCTGTAGTATTTTTACTACAATCCCTATATACAATTGGGTGCACAGCTGGGTCATAAGTGCAGTGGATGATAAATTTAGCTATTTAGAAAAATTATGGATGAATTTGCAATGAGTTAAATTAGACGACATTGCGATGACTCGATGAGTGATTTGGCAAGTTGCGTCATCCAATTAGGCTTTGGAAGTTGCCCTTTGTGCTATTCCAATTCAATTTTTTTCCATGTCCGTCTGATTGCGTATGGTTTAGCACGCTGGTTGAAGCAATTTTAAGCTTTAGGATTGAAAACAAAAGATTAAAATTTGATGCGTGATGCAGGCTGGGTTAATGAACTTTGTGTGCCTAGTGGTGGACTGGTGTAGGAAACCCTCATAATCGCTTGGTTTGGAAAACCCCATTTTTGAGATTGTGAGGATTTTTCTTGGAAATGCAAAATTGTGCGACCTTTTATGCAACAATGCTAAATTGCAGGTCTTGCAAATTTTGATAAAAATATGATTTTGTTTGAGCTCTAGGACTAGTCATGTGGACTAAAATATGACTTAGTTTGAGGTGTATTACCCTAAATTTTGACTGAAACAAATGTCTATTTCAACTCTAGGTCTTGTGCTATTGCCTAGAAATTAGACTTCATAAGTGCATTTGATTTGTCATATACATTGACAATTTGACATTTTAAAATCACCATAATTATTAATTTTGTGGAATTTTCTTACAATACATGAATATTTCAACCTACACTAGTTCAAGAATAGTGTGACTTCAGAAAAATAAGTATCACACACTATTAGAGCATATCGTTGTGGTCTATTTGAATATAATTGATTCTCTAATAGAAAATTATGTTTTTAATGTCTAAAAACCTTGTTGATAATGACTATAAATACTTCATATGCAATCATTTTTAGTTATTTGGAGACATTTTTAATTATTGTAAGTATTATCGTTTCTTCAAATTCTTATGAATTTGAAATCACTTTCCACCTCCTATGTCAATTAAATGACCAATCAAGGTAGATACACCTAAAACTGTCACTTGCTAGTACATCTAGTTACTATTAGTAAGTTGTTTAGATTTTCATATAGTCTTGTTGGCAAATGAAGGCATGGTCCAATGCACCAAAAAACATAGCATTTGGATACAATATGCAAAAGTTATTAAGGATCAAAGTGTATTTTCTGAAAGCACCATCTACAATCTATGTACATGATTGATTTTGGAAATGTACACAGACTATAGATTGCACTTTAAGGTCAACTACACTTTTGGGTGTACCCACCTTAGTCATCATGAAAATCATCAATGTTGATACCATGGGAAGGATACCATTTATGGGTTAAATACTTTCAATGCTTCAATGATTAAAAAGTTGAATCTTTATGAGTCCAATTGGTCTACAATGATAGAATGTCTTCCATTAATTGATAAATACATTAAATTAACAAATATAACATCAAAATTAGAATTGGATTGAAAGGATACATTCTAATAACTAAAGGGTCTTACTTCTTTTTCAATAGACAACACAATCATCAAACTTCATTGGGAAGTTACAAAACTATGTACATGATTGTAAATGCCTCATAAATGAATCCAATACAATAGAGGTCTCCATCTTCTCACATTAAAATTGGACAAAAAAAACTCATAGAACGTTGATGTCAAAAGATTTGACTCTTTAAACCAAGGATCTGCTTACACTTCTCAAAAATCACTCTCCCACAAGAAAAAATGCTTTAGCAAGCACAAATTTATTAACTTTCATAGGAACTTTACATCCAGCAGACTGTCTATAACACCATTCTGCTAGTCTCGATGCAATATGCGCATGGAATTGTTCACAAAATATTCACAAGACCACTCCAGAATCATGCCCTCAATGGAGATGTAACAAGAGAGGGACATGTTAATGAACCGTCGGTGCTCTAAAATTGCAGAAACCACTACAACATTACAAACACAACTTGCGCATCAGAATCAAGGACACAACATCCACAAAACAATTTGACACTGACCATGCACACCAGACCATGCTTGGCAACAAGCACAGGTGGTCCAGATTCATGAGGTCCAAAAACAAACCAAAAACTCAAAGCACTGCTATCTCAGAAATTCGATGTGAATTTATTGCATCCTCGTCCAGCCACCAAGCTCCTTCAGTGCAGCACTGTCACAAGAAATCGTGTGGTCATTTATGATAGCGACCCAAGTAAAACWTTGGTGTTCTCAACATGTTGGAACATCAACAGGAATCAAGCCCTTAATGTACAAGAGAATGAGAAATAATAAATGGTGTGTAACTTGGTTTTCACCCAGCCTGCCCAAAAAATCTACGGCCCACTTGATCGCCCCATCATTCTGCAGGTTCGGCCTTCGGTACCACTATTGATGAGCCCAAATTCGGCTCGATTTCAGCGTAGTCCTTGGGAAGGCCAGCCATGATTTCATCAAGTGGAAAATCAAGGTTCAAACTAGGAAATCTCTCCAGCGGCTGAAGCAAACCTGGACCAAATGAACAACCAATGTTGTGCATTACGTCTTCCCTGAAGAATGGGTCATCATCTCCTACAAGCACTGTGCGTTCTGCCTTCAGGGCCTTATGATCATGAAACTCCAGTCCAAAGTCTCTCTCCTTCATCACTTTCTCACAAGACCGATCTCCCAATCCGAAGTCTCTTTCCTTGGGCACCCCATCACTTTTTGATGCCTCCGAGAAAACTCTAGCCAAGCTGTGTGCATTTTTCTGTTGTATTCCTTGCGCTCCTCTCCTGCTTTCCGAGAGCGCCTTCGACTTTCCTCTGAGGACCTGATATCAATGGGAAAAACGGACTTAGAAGTCCAGAATCTCGCATCAAATGGTGGTTACTGTGAACCGTGCAAATTAAGCTCTCTTACTTTTACCCTGTTTTCTCACCAAGACCCTCCTGATGATCCCTCATATACCSCAAGGTTCGTGACTTCTTGACGCAACAAAATAAAACAAACTACCGTCATTGATAGTATTGATTCACCYGGATCTGGAAAAGGTAAGATASGCTTCATTATAAAAGGCCAAAATCAAAAGGGAGCCTTGATACATGAGCGAACTTACATAGTTTCCCTGATGATTCCTGTAAAGGATCAGAAGATCTCCTTCCTGAAGATGATGCTGTTTGACGAACTCCCCTGAAACAATAATTTTGGGAAAAATCAAAAACCATTAGCCTGAATGCTACCCAAAACGATTCACAGACCAATTACATGTACTGTCAAATTATGTGGTGAAGCCTCTAAACCAAAAATAATCCAAGATTTTAGCCTGGTATTTCCAGTGAGAAGAACATCTCATCTAACTATCAAGCAAATCATATTCCATGTGCTACTTAAGCTGTAACCAAGCCAATAATGTCSAACAGAGAAGGTGAAAAGTACCAGTATTCTCAAGCAAGTACATTCGACTTTTATTGTTCGGCCAGAACCTGTTCCACAAGACTAGCATACATTAGTGACAAACGATACAAGGTTGACACTGAAAGATGAATTAAAAACACGTCAGCAAGAGTCTYATCTGACAAAGAGTTTCCAAKTCACCAAGGCTCCATCGAAAGTTAAACTATTWCMCACRACCAAAAACCAGACACTTCCATTAAAGTATCGATAAATTAGGGACGCCACCTCAGCATAGCGGAACTACTGAAAGAAACCACCAAAACAGAGCAACAATCCCGAAACATTATGACGCCTARAACARCATCACAAACAAACACGAATACAYATAAAAGCACAACTTTCCAATCCCTGATGATAGGGAGAAACAAACAGAGATTCCATGCATTGTGGTCCCATAACTCGGAATAAGGCAAAAACACAATGAGCTCACCTGTATCTGATATTCCAGCAAATCCCAGAATCAAAATCTTCCATTTGGAGCACTACACCTTCTCGTAATGCAAGAATCGGCAAGCACATCTCTGCCTCTTTCTGCCGCAAGGAAAAAATAAGAAAATTCCACTAATGTAAGAATATAGTGCCAAAGAATTAATTAGTACTAAAATCTATAGGAACCTGATCCCGTCAGCTATTAACTGGCTCCTCTTACCAACAGCAATTCATTTCTACCAATACACTCCGTTRGCCTYCAATTAGCAACTGTTGCAAGCAYGACTAAATGACTGTAGCCACTGGTCTTSAAGGCAAAGACGGGTTGTCTAATACCCTTTCAACATTCGTCTACTACCTCTCGCTTGAATGATTGCATAAGAGATTCATACATTGATTGAGAAAAATTTGATCCCTCCACAGCACACCAAATGAAAGGATACTCCAAGTTCACATAAAAGGCTGTAAGTGACGCAAACAGGATCCTCTACCTTACACGTTCCTCCTGAAAGAGATTAAAGCTCTGTGGACTGACCTTAGGAAGTATGATGCGACCAAGGTTACCAACATCGCTGGGCCGGAGCTCTTTCTGCAACAAAAACGTCAACATATCCTCGTTGTTCGCCTTTCGAGCCGGCACAACACTAGCCTGTGGCGCTCCCTGAAGAAACATCCCCGCGCCCCGCAAGTCCAGTGTTGAGGGAGAGGGAGAGAGAGAGGGAGACCATGACGCTCCCGCTGTGGAACCAGTCCGCGGAAGGCTGTGCTGCCTCTGCCGCGCAATTCGGTTCTTTCTCGCAGCTCTCGTAGACGTTGCCGCCAACGTCCGACTTAAATCGTCGTGGCCAGGAGCAAAGGAAAAAAACCCCAGTGGAGGGTTCACCATCTGCTCGGGATGATACATCCCTTGCTGCTGTAACATCATAGGACCACCAATGTAGCCGTAACTCCCCGAGTTCATCATAAGCTTCGGGAACTGAAATTCGTTGGGAACATTCCCGTTCACGTTAACAAAGGTGCCACGGTTAGCATCAGATCGATCGACCGTCCCTTCGTCGAGACGACGATGAAACAAAGCCCATGCACCCTTCTTCACCAAGAGCTTTGTAACGAGACCAAAATTGCGAATGAAAGACGCATAGTTCAAAAGATCTCTCTATAATAAACAAACAAGAAACAAATAAACAACGTCCCTATGTTATTGCCACAACCAAAATAATGTAAAATTATTTATAATAAAACCTTTGAAATTCAAGAACTTTAGCATCAAAGGTTCAAACACCACGAAATTCACCAAAATAAAAAGCCCTATGCACAAGAGAGTGTAAGGGCTTTATTTCGTTGTGTTTGGATTTGTGATTTATTTCGTGGTGTTTGGATTTGTGATGTGAAAGTTATAAATATTCCGGTCCGAGATGACTCCAATCTACCAGGTGATGGTGGAAAGGCACCCAAACCGTATAGGCGAGGTTGCTGCTTCGATACTTGGGAGTGCCAGGTGGTTTACCTTGTGCAAAATCAGCCTCACCACGTGACGGAATCCCCTTGCACTATGCTCTTTGACTTGCTTGTTTAAAAAAAAGTTATGAATATTCCAAAGGTAATTTAATTCAATTTTTATGTTCATAAAAAACTTTGAAATTCAATCACTTTCACACTCGAAGTCCAAATGCCACAAAACAAAGTTTGTGCACATGTCTTTGTAAAGAGATGTCTCATGGTTTATTTAATCTCAATGTATCAATCAAACAAACAAAACCAACAAACAACCTACCTTAAAGGTATACTACTGTCCCGTATACCATTGCCACAACCTAAAGAAAAATAAAAGTTTTTTTTTTCATTTTTCATTTGTAATAAAACCTTTGAAATTCAATACTTTCACACTTAAGGTTCAAACACCACGTAGTTGGTATAAAAGAAGTTCTATGCACAAAAGAGTGAAGGATTTTGTTTTGCGGTGTTTGGATGTGCAATGCGAAAGTTGTGAACTTCTCAAAATAAATAATCTTTTAACCCCTGAAGGACCAAGGCCTTCTTTTTGTGAAAAAACACTCAAAACTACCATTTCTATAGCAAAGAGTAAAAAAACTAGAAACTATTTTTTTTGCACATCTAACCGTAGGATCTTACACGTAACTAGTATGGGGATGTGTGGAAAATAATTGAGAATGTTTGGATCCACAAATTGCAAGATATCTGCATTTAAAGTGAAAAAAACAAGTTTTGCAACACAATGCTAGACTAGATTATTTCACTTTGAATCTTCTTAATTTTTATTTTTGCACTACAGAGTTTTGAGCTTTGAATCTTTATGGAGCAAAATTGTGCTGAAAATCTAGGGAAAATAGAAAGAAAAAAATTTAATTCATTCTTTAAAAAATTATCAAGTAGAAGTAGGTACAAGATCAAAGAAAAATCTAATTTATTAATATCTCTAAAGACTAAAGAGGAATTAAAATGCACTGATTCCAATGGTGGGATTGTTCTAGCATTCAAACTAAACCATGTGGAACTTTTTTTTTTTTAAATTCTAAAAATTGCATTTAGAAATGAATCCTACAAGTTATTTTTTCAAGAAGATGCTCTCATTGCCTGAAAAACAAGATTGTCCAATATTGTCTCATAACAAATCCAAATGGAATGAATCAATGCTTTCCATGTAGACAAAAATATAATCTATGAGAAAATAAAATTTAATTCAAATTTTTGAAGAGTGGTACCAAGAGGAGTGCGAGATGTCTTTGGGATTATTAGATCTCAACATGTTAAACAAAACATACCATACAACCTATCTTAAGGTATTGACTAGTATACCTTGTGTCACTACCACAACTAATATAGAAATAAAAGTTGCTTTTTAAATTTTTAAATTTTTTTAAATTTTTTGATTCAATTATTTCATTTTTTAAATCCATACTTTTCCACCATATGTCCAAACGCTACAAAACTRACACAAAGAGAAAGCTTTATGCACAAAAGTGCATAAATGACTTGTGCCATTACCACATCCAAAACAACAATAAAAGTTGTTTTTTATTTTTAATAATAAAACCTTTGAAATTCAAGAACTTTTACACCAAAGGTTCAAACGCCACAAACTTTGCCTAAGTAAAAAGCTCTATGCACAAGGAAGTGCAAGAACTTGTGACACAAAAGTTATGAACTTTCCAAAATAAATGGAATTTGATTCATTTTTTTTATTCATAAAAGCCTTTGAAAATTCAATAACTTTTATACCAAAGGTCCAAATGCCACAAAACAAAGTTTGTGCACCCCTCCTTTCAAAAAACTTTCAAGCTCAATCAAGAGCGCCGAGGGACGACTCATGGTTTGTYAGATCTTAGTGTATCAAACATTATATATAGAAAGAAATTATATAGAGAGAGAGATTATATAGAGAGAGATGTATACATAGATCAAGCCGATGTACTCCTCTTTACAAAGACCTTTCTAATAATACCATGAATGCCAATAGAGACAAGAGAGTCTAAAAGATATATAATTTAGTTTAATTTAACATTGTTATTATTGATCCAAAAATAATTAAAAAATCCATAACTTTCACACTGTATGTTCAAATACGACAACCAAAGTAATGTAAAAGTATATTTTTTAATTTAAAAAATAAATAAAAAATCTATAATTTTCTTACTATAGGTCGGAACAACACAAAACAACATCTACACAATTCTTCTCATTGAGGGCTTTCCGACGGTACTAAAAACACAACCGGTAATGCACAGTCCAAGAAATATCAATGTAACAAACAAACAAACAAACATAACTTAAAGGTATGAGGATGAATAGTGTGTCCTCCATTGTTGCTAGAGTCAAAATAAAGATATAAGTAATTTTCCAATTTTTTAATTTATATAAATTTCAATGCTTAATAATTTTTATATTTTAGGTCCAAACACCACAAATTAAAGCCTATGCACTCCCTACACAGAGATTTCCAAAAGTACCAAGAACATGACTAGGGGATGCGCAATTTAGGAGATTATATTATAACTAACAAAACAAACAAACAAATTTAAATTACGTATACTAGTGTGCCATGTACCATTGCCACAATATAATAAAATAAAAATATTTTATTTTATAATTCATAAAATCTTCAATCTTCAATATTTTCTTACTTTAAKTCGCAATGCTAAACCAAGTATATGCACCCCTCCTCATTATTGAGAGGTTTTTTTATGTTACCATAAATGCGATTGGAAAGGGCACAGTTCTGGAGATCTCACCATAACAATCATAAGAGCATCCCCACGCTTGGACACTGGCAATACACATTGCGAGTGTCCAATGAGGTGGAGTTTAATTTGTCGGGGTTTGGTATTGCCATTGTTCCCCACTCCAACGCGGGCTAGCAACACAAGGAATAGGAATTTTCCAAATCCCGAGGTGCCACCTCATGTGCAAGGACAAAGAAAAAGACCTTTCTGTTCAAACATGCCTCGAAACTTGAAATAAAAAACAATAAATAATAATCATGCGGCTCAAACAAGACTCCCCAATTGCGGGTGTGTTCATCACATTTGGCCGGGCCCAGCCACTTTTTGGGCTTCGTGGAGTGTGCCGTGGGGCAATTAAAAAGGCCAAGCCCAGCCATTGATGGAGTATGTGCCATATGTTGCATGGCTGTGGGGATGCTCTAACAAAGTAAACAAACAACCTAATGTATAAAAAAATGGCTGACAGTACCTTATTATTTTTATCCTATTTTTTGTCACAAATTATGAACAGTGCCATTTGGTCTTTTTTTTTTAAGGTAGGTCCCCGCCGCCCTGGACCGGGAAACCTGAGCCAGTCGGTACTAAATAAGCTTTCATGCAGGTCGTCAAATCCTCCTTTCGAAGTGGGCCCAAAAGGATTCACTGGAGGTAAAAAGTAAAAAGAAGCCCCCTATTTTGAACCATGTCTAGGGTATGGGTTAGACCTCTCCTAGCTAATTTGGGGTCTCTCATAACATTCTTAACCTTCACTAGGGGGTCCCTTCTCCTCCCTCAAAATGTGGCCCCTCCATCAAGGTAGCAACCAATCATGGCATCTGTCGTTTCCAGACCAGCCAATGAAATTGTCTTCATTATAACTAAAATCCTCCCCCAGGTATATAGCTGAGGATTATATCTCCACATGGGGGGAGGCGTAACACCCGGTTAAGAATGTTATGCTGATTAAAAATATGAATTCAGAATTTGCCAAAAAAAAATTTGTGTGAAAAATAAAAAATTCAAGCGTTTTTACCCAGGGTAATTCGAGCCAGCATCGCTGGGCCCTCTTCAGTTCGAATGGAGGATTTAACTTCCCGCAGCTTGCATCCAGAAGCATCTTATTTAGTGTGGATCCTGGACAGACTGCCCGATGAATTGGTGGGTCCCAACTACAAAAAAATAATGTGCGGCCCAAGTGGATCACTTATCACTGTACAAAAGTTCATTTCTTTCAATAGGAAAAGGAAAAGGAAAAAGCAAATGCAATGGGACTGACTGGGTCAGAATATCGTCGATCGGACGGACGGATCCCTTCCTTCGGTGGAAAAATCTAAAAAAAAAATSTTTTCAAATTTTAGAATTGTCCACCATGTAGATTGCAAGATATTAGCGTGTGAATTGACAAAAATCATTTTTTTGTCGCTCCCAGAAAATGGTCAACCGCACTTCACAAAGGTCACATTTGTATGAAAAAATGTCCAAAATAGTGGTTACTCTTTAGATTCATTCTTCAAGGCAAGTTATTTACATACTTGAAAAATTTCAGATCAYTTGGAATTGTACAACATATAGGAAAAGAATGGTAAGTAGAAAGAAGTAGAGAATTAATCAAAATACTAAATTGTAAACAATTTAATTATGGAATTAAAAAATGCCAATCCCAATAGTAAAAATGTTGTAATAAAAAATTTACACCTACTATTTTTATTTTTTTCCAGAAATATTAAAAATTGAATGAAATAATGGATTTCAAACTTTTTGCAAAGTAGAGATTTTATATTTACCCGCAAACTACCCCAAATTAGAAATCCTCATAACTTTTGACTCAATGATAAAAATAGAATGATTAAAAGCTTTTCATTTAGATAAAAATCTAATGAACAAATTTTTAATTTTAGAAAAAAGTAATTTTTAAAGGAGTTTTTTTCTTGCCTGGGCTACTCACCGAGCAATGAAAACTACATATCATACAATAACTTTTGAACTATGTAGTCAAAAGTTATGAAAATTGTTGGGCCTTAAAGGTACTCTTTAGGGACATGTTTTGTGAAATTTTCAAAGAAAAATTATAAAAAATCCATTCTTAATGAGCTGACCGAAATTGCTATGTTGCCAGAAACGCAGTTTGGGCATTTAGGGGTTAAGGGAACCCATACTAATTAAATGCCATTTCACACTACATAAATATCTACCTTTATTTTGTTTTATTTATTACATGGATATCTCCTGTACCTTGCGTTCCATGATTGCGTTTTCCATACCGTTGGAAAGTCCTCAACGAGAAGGAGTGCACGGACTTTGTTTCGTGGCGTTTGGATCTTCTGTGCGAAAGTTATTGAATTTCACATTTTTTATAAATCCAAAAATTAAAAAGTTACTTTGACTTTGATTTTGACTATGGCAACAACACAGGGCATACTAGTAGATAATGGAGTTGAAATTCAATTTTGATCATTTGCAAGTTAGTTTGCATGGGCCATACTGGATAGGGTGGGGTTGAGGGTTCAATTATCAATTATCCCTCTCCCTCTGTTCAATTTCATTTCAACCCTTGAAAGTCGAGGCAGACGTTTTGCGTCTGATGAATGACAGAGAATCAAATTGTATAATACAAATCACAACTATTCATCTACGGAATAAGGGGTGGAAAAGGAAGAGCTTTTGTAATACTTTGATTTTTAATGAGTACTTTTAGTTTTCTTTTAAACTAAACTACTTAGTGTATTGAAATTAGGTTGCCTTTACAATTAGGTTGTCTTATCCCAAGAAAGCTACTCTACAATCCATCAAACTCCACAAATATTCCTACAAATACTTCCATTTGTACACACGGAGGTTCATGAGTTCCAACTACACCAAGAACTAATTCAATAGTAGTGCATTCTTGTTTAGTAACATTAAATATTTATATAGTGCGGAATGTTGAGAAATTAGTAAGGGACAACCTAATTTTACTATTTAGTGTATTGCAACTATTCATCCTCAAAATTTTGTGAAGAGAAGGGAAGATCTTCTAGAGTAGTTTGACTTCTAGTGCTTCTATTGTAGTGATTCCCATGGTATCAAAATTCATGATTTCCACGATCACCACTCCATCTTTGAAAGATTAACTTTTAAAAGATAGACCTATCATTGCGGGAAAAGGCGGGGTGCAATATGTAGTGCATGACCAAGGAATAAAACACTGTTCACACACCTGTTTGAGCTTTGGAAAAATTGTATAAACCAATACCTGATACAACCCATTCAAAAATTGTGAGAAGGGCAGCGTGGCACAAAACACTTTCATATGAAAATCATTACTATCTTCATAGAATTAGGCCTACGTAAAAATATGGAAGCACTTAAAGACACTAAATTTGACTTCCCATGATGATTGACATATGTATGGTCACTTTCACAAAAAAAACGGATGATAATTGGCAAGTATCCACTCACCAAATGAGTTTTTTGTCATCCAAAGGACAAAAAATGTCCGCCTCGTCCTGTAAGGCCAAGGTGAATTTCCCCCCTCATTGCCTCTGTCACAAGGTAAATATAAAAATCGCCCCCTACTTTGTGCCGTGTAAATTTTGTAGTTCTTTACTCCCCTGGCTAATTTGGGGCCTCTAATTGCAAATATGAATTCAAAGTTTGCAAATTTTGCCAAACGTAGCAGATAAAAGAATTCCAGTGTTTTTCCCAGGGATAAGAAAAGGGGCAATGAGGGGATTAGTTCACCCCGGCCGTCCTGCAAGGGTTAAAGGATATTTTAAATAGTGTCCCCCCTACTACACTAATGATGGTAAATGGTGTTACCTACACTAATTGATTTAAAACAGCCAAAAGTTTTTACTCTTTACGAATATTTTTACCAACTATAGGTACAAAGTTTTCCCAACTATCTAATACTATTAGGATCCATGCACTTTGTAAAAATATTCATGAAGAGTTAAAAACTTATAGCATTTCTAAAATAGTTAGTAAGGTAGTCTGCTCTTAAAGCGCCCATGCTCTACTAGCGATCATGACACAAGGGTACATTTTGCTTTCTTCAATGTACCATCAGTGTACATTTCAGGAGGTGGTCGCTTTTAGTGACCACTCCATTACAACTTCAAAAATTTGTAACTAATTCCTTGAAGGTCCGAAAAATATGAAACTACTCAGGTTAGATTCCAATTCCTTTTTTCTTCCTATGAAAATTTACTGAAAATTGTTTGAAGGAGTTTAGCTACCCTGAAAATGCAATCGGCTCTTAAATGGTCGCTTTAAGAGCAGTCTACCTTATGAGTAACACTATTTACCATCATTAGTGTAGTAGCGAGTCATTGCTGTCAGCAGGGCAGCAGGGCGGCAGGGCCAAGTTGAGAAGTCGATCTGATCCAAGAGCCCACAGAAGGTGATACCCAGCCAATGAACTGAATGGGCGATGGGGATAAGGCCACACCTCCCATGCTGGTGTGCGGTGGATAATAACTGTACTTAATGAGGTCACATAGTAAGTTACTAGTAGGAATTGAAGAAACTGACAGATGCCGGTCATCAATGGTAGGGGGGTGGGAAAGAAATTAATGAATTGGAAAAGCCATGTAGGCTAAGCTTAAGTTGAAAAATAAAAAAACCCGAGTAACTTATTAGAACGGATGAGGGCATGCATGGGCAGAGATGAGTTCAAGTCCAATGGTGGAGAAGCTAGTTGGGTATACTCAAACGTGGCAGGACCTTTCACATTTAACTGGGTGTTACCTCCCCAGGTGGAGGTATAATCCTCCGCTATATACCAGGGGGGAGGATTTTAATTATATACCAGGGGGAGGATTTTAATTAGAATAGAAGCAATTTCATTGGCTGGGCAGGTTGGGAGCAGCCCTTTTTTTGGGCGAAATGGAGCCAGAAAGCACCATTTCATAGTGAAAATCTTTTTTTCGCCAGAAAAAAGTAATCTTTTTTCGCCAGAAAAGTTTCAATCCAATTTAAAATATGGATGAAATTGTCAATTTTGGATGAATAAGTGTATGAATTTGATTGAAAAGTGTTTTATGGTACAAAAGATGGATGTACAAAGAAATAAAATGCTTCACCAAATTTTAAGTGATCGCCATCCTGACACTTTTACAAAAACCAAAGAAAAAGGGCTGGTTGGGAGAGTGTGGGTTGTGAGATTCGACATATCTTGATTGGTTGCTTTTGGGGCCAGATTTTGAGGGAGCAAAAGGGATCTCCCTCCGAGTGAAGGTTAACCCTTGAAGGATGACAAGGACGTTTGGGATTGTTTGGATGACAGAAATCAACTGCAATGGATGCATAAAAGGTATTTTTCTTCTGTTTTTGGGATACATGTGAAAGTAGAGATGTGCTTTGACATGGAAAGCAAGAAATAGAGTCATTGAATGTATTGTCATTTTTAGGTGCTGCAAATTGTAACTCTGAAAGCCATGGAAATTCATGCCAACGTTGACAAGTCCTTGTATGCTTATCATCAATTTTTTAGATGTTGTAGCAAATTTTTAGAAGTTGCTGTCATTTTTTGGTGCTACACGACAAAAAATGACACTTTGCCTGCCTTTTCTCCGCAGTAATAGGTCCGTCCTTTTAGGGTTAAGAATGTTATGTGGCTTTCCTTACAATAAACCCCTTTACAATAAGTTAAGCTTGTGCCTCGGGTTAGGGGCCCCAGGGTGAATTGATGGCCGGAGTGAACTACCCCCCTCATTGCCCCTTTTCTTACGCTTGGGAAAAAGATTGGAATTCTTTTATCTGCTGGGTACGACAGAATTTGCAAATTCCGAATTCATATTTGCAATTAGAGGACCCAAATTTGTGAGGGGGCTTGAAGAAATACAAGATTAACGTGACACAAAATAGGGGGCAATTTTTACATTTACCTTTGTGACAGGGATAATGAAGGGATCAGTTCACCCTGGCTGTGAACTAATCCCATTGTTGAAATGTTTTTAGTTTCCATGCATGATAAAATTTTCAGATTTTGATTTTATATATAGACACATTTGGAGGGCCAAGGTGTACTGACCCCCCTTACTCGGCCACTTGGTAAAACCCTGAAATGTTTTATTTTCCATGCATAATAGAATTTGCAAGTTCTGAATTCATATTTGCTTGAAACCCAAGCAATGAAATAGGATGGAGGGTAAAGATACTCACAAAAGTGACATTGTCGCCTTCATCTTCATTTCTTGACTCATATTGTATGTCGTAGCCTGTACCAACATTCTTTCCAACAACACCATCCTCTCCGCCACTATTGCCTCCATGAAGGCATTGAACTTTAGATGAAGACCAAAAGCATCCCACAAATGACTCTTTCACAGACATTGTACAATCACAAAACACACCTATTCATCCATGAATTTGATCAATTTTTAGATGGTTTCCTTGAACCTGAGAATGGTGGTACCCAAAGAGCATGTTGCCACAGGCTCACATTGGCACCAACCTGGTGCCACCATGCGCCTTGGACACCATGCTCAAGCACTAATAAGAGTTATTCCTTAGTGCCCAGAGACCAGCCTTTGTACAGTACAGAGATTACTCGTGGGGCTGCATCATTCCAAACATGTCAGTAACAAAGTATCCAAGAGCGCAGACAGTGCAGTACAGTACAGCACAGTACAGCCAATAATATATCGCCAGTCCACTGACCAAGGAGTAGATCACCAAGGAAGAGACAAGGAGCATCACTTCAAAAAGAGCGTGAAACGATGAAGCATTCAACATTGCAGGCATCAGCAGATCTSCCATGAGCACCCGCCCCCCTGCCAGTGACGCAGCATTAGTAAATACTGAAACCAGCAGCAGGAGTACACCTTCCCAGCATGGTGGCAATCCGTGCAGATAGAGAGAGTTCGACTCAAATGCTATGCCCAGATATACATTCCCTATTCTTGCACATATCATGGTCATCTCTCAACCTATTCTCTCTTTTCACCTAYATATGTATATGTATATGTATCCTCAACTAAATAGCACCTTGAAGAACTGAAAAAAAAACAAAAAAAAACAAATGCTCAGTCCTGTCAAAAGTCATCGTACCAAAAAACACTACGGAACTGATGAGGCCCCCCCGTCTGACTGCTAAAATTTTACAAAAAATGATGAGARACCTAACCTTTAGCAATGGCTCACCCAAATCTGAGTTCTACGTTTGAAACCTACGCTGGTGCAATGTGACATTATTTCGGGTTCTAAAAATCGTGGCAGGTTGCTAATGCCACAGAAGGCTAAATGAAGTAAGGGTTCAYAGCAACTTAGATCTATTGATGATTTCCCAAGTAATAATCTGGTTGCAATGCCCACAAACGCTACTCGCTCCTGGTTGGACAGCCTCGGCATTGAGCTGTTGTTCATGATGTTGAAAAGTGCAACTTCCAGTGGCATGGGATGGKAGAGGGTACGCAGTAACCTGTGGAAGTGGGAGAGAATTTGATTGTACAGGTGGGAAAGCCGCTGGTACAGGATTCTGTAGCAACGTGGTGGGTTGAGGAAGCATGTGAGGTAGCAATCCTGGAGTCGAAGGTGCCATATTCTGTGGCACAGACTCCGCATACTGAAAGGATTCCCAAGCAACCGTTTGCTCCTCTTTCGAAAGCTTCTCATCTTCCAAATCTTCCAATAAAGGTTCGTGCTCATGGTACCTCCCAATCCACCTGCACAACAGCATAATCCATGAGAGTCCATCGCTGTCAACCTAGGGTTATTATRAACGTTAGACAAGATATGACAAYGCACTTCAGAACTMAAAAATTTCTCAATTCTATAAACTTACTTGGGACGATACTCAAGGAGAAGTCTCCCCATTACGTCATCCCGAGGTGGAGCATCGTCCGGGACAGAAAATGCGGCCCGCTTTGCTTTAGCCACYGGKGCCACCAACTCTTGAACAGGAACAATTGATGCAGTGGATACGTCTACATTCTGAGGATTTTCGAAGTCTAGCTGCTTTGATTCCTTGCAGGCTGTATCCTCAACCTCCGGATAATCGTCATCATCAAGTACGTAAAARAACTCCAAGTCRTCTTCAACGAAGTGTCTTGCGACCTGGTGTTCGTCAAGCACTCTAGCAGCCAGACCCTCTTTCGAAACCTGAAAGCGACCAAAAGAGCGAATATTCATAGAATGCACGAGTAGAAAACAATCAAAGCCAGGATAARTATACCAAAAAGACTGGCTGCAACTCCCCAGTCGATTTTTCCATCAGTATACCTCAAAATAGCTCAAGGCTTGAGATGTAGTCGTTCAGCTTTGTTACATTTCATTACTACCTTTCTGMCATGCATCCTCAAAAAGCACGAGGTAGGTTCATCAAAAAGAAAATATAAGCATGATATGAAGTCATGTTGACAGTCCCCCGCCTAAATTGTGAGAAATACGTTCCAGCCAAGATGAATATTAGMAATTACCTTTTAGTCCCACTCCACTGCCTACAATTTGGTCGTGAAACACTAGTTTTTATTTCAAATAATTCAGCACACCCCTGTCTATCAGGGTTCATTTGACTTTGTGAAGCGCAAGTGCTAAAAATGCCTAAGGTATGGTTAATTCTGTTTCAAAAAATGCCTATGCTTACACAAGCGTTAGGAGCTCTGTAGCGATTACCTGACGGTTGTAAATTTTCTCTTCCATTGTTCCAGAAGCTAGTAGTCTGTAGGCATAAACGTTCTTCGTCTGCCCRAACCTGCGAAGACATATATGGCAATGAGCGCATGCAGATTCGRCCTGGAATCGTTCAATAATCAAGCAAACTCAACTGAGATCGCAGAGTCTAAACCCACTACTACAGATGGTATTAACAAAAAAAACTCTCGTTTACAAATGTACGTACYATCAGAGAAGACATGAATTCAACATAATCACTCCAGCTCACAGCTTAGGGACACGAGATCAGATTTAATTATGTCTATCAAGAAAGCAGGATTTTGAATTTTTGCAGGTGTGTTTTCTTCTCCTCAACATTCCTTCAAGAATTTAAAGTAGAAACGTCACCTCCATGCTCGATAGAGAGCTTGCAGATCATGAGTTGGATTCCACGATCCGTCRAAAATGATCACTCTATTAGCAGCAGGCAGATTAATCCCCAAAGATCCTGCTCGRGTRGAGATGAGAACGCATTGAACACAGGTATTCTCTGGGTCGTTGAAACGTTCCACAAGGTCTTGCCTTGCCTTCGCTGATGTTTGCCCATCAAGCCTGAGAAATTCAAGAGAGGTAGTCACTATAAGCTCAAAACTCGAAGGCAGGAAAGCAAGAAAATTGTCTGAATGCACGACTCAATCATAAAGTTTTCACTTCTGAGCTACTGCAAATGTGCATTCAAAYGCATAACGATAAAACTCGATGCAGCGAAAGGTTAGTCGTCAATTAACCTACCTGTACCAGTCACGATTCTTCTTCCAATTGCCTTTAAAGCCATTCAAACATGGCATGCCTTCCAAAAAGACCTCAATGAGGTCAAGTGTATGCAAGGATTGACTGAAGACGAGAGCCTTGTCGGCCCTCGCTGAACTCAATGATAGGATTTTCATTAGGATTACCATTTTACCACTCAATTCCAGTACTTGACGTGCCTGTCCTTCCATCAAGTCCTTCCACCATCCTGACTTATCAACCTGAAAAATAGATAAAGGATTGGGTGCGTCAAGCTCCGTCTTASCAAAGAAAGACACGGCATACAGAATTCCACAAGGCATCAAAGCATTGAGAATCAAGCAGAAYCGGAAGATAATTTGACTCACAATTTCTTGATTGCCATCTGCTCGGCATACAGTCCGACCATTTGATGAGTTGCTCTTCAATTCCACAGTACCTGTTTCTGTCCTCACATGGTCAACAATAAGCCAAATTTTACAYTAAACAAGGAAAGAAGAAGCGCAGTAGTCTCAAGAAAGCTAGTAGTACAAACACCCACCTTTGGCTGTTTCCTCGTCATTAATGACAATCACTCCATCAACAACTTCCGGGACGTCATCATCCTTATCCACAATGAAATTCTCAACATTGTCCTCCCGCAAGTCTTTCTCTTCTTGAGCCAGTATGAGCAAATCTGGATGGTTCCATATCTGCCATGAATTATGCGTTATAAGAACCAATGGAAAGMTGACATTGCGCAAGAAAGAAAAAAAGTTCAAACGAGCATACCATCCARTAGTGCCGTAATGTCTGCTCAGGTCATTTACGTAGAGGAAACTAGTGCAAAGCTGGGAAGCAATAATAAATGAACAAGGATACTGATCACAGTATTATTCACACCTTTGCCAATGTATGATAGGCTTGAAAGAGCATGTTACGGCTATCCTTCTTTGCAGGTTCTCCCTTATTAAGGAAACCATTTATCTGCAAGAACTTCGAGTACAGAGCCCTTTGTAAAGGAGACAGCCTAACTGAAATCACATAAACACATTTCGATGGCAGCTCATCCTTTAGTACATTCATAGTTTTCCGCTGCACAAAACCCATCAATTTTTTATGCAGAACATGCGCACGGGCCTTCATGAGCTTCACATCGCTTGATGTTGAATCAGCCCTCTGACCATTCTCAATAGGAGCTGCAAAACTGGCAGGAWACGCCACAACATGTCTTGAGATCAGAAACAGCTCCGATATTAGAAACAGAAATTGGAAATTCAATTACCTGCAGTAAGATTAGCGAACTGTATAAAGATTATGGGAACTGTAGAAGTCCTTAAGTCTATTAACATCTTTTCCAACGATTTCGGATGATAGCGTTGTAAAAACAAAAAACCCGTTACTTCTACAAAAACAGTTCTRAAAGCTCCAGAGATGTGTACACTGTACAGTCACGTCCCAAAAGTCATTATACCCCAGAAGGACATTGTAAAAACTCTCTCAACATCACAAAATCATCACAGTTCAAGMAAATAAAATGAGCTGTTTTATAAAATAAAAGACTACTATTACTGTTTAGGCGTTGCATTTAAAATCTATGCAAAACTAGTTGGTATTAAAAACTGAAAAATTAAGGGGGGGGGGGGATCTAAATTTGTAAATTTTTGGTCACCTTATGATGGCTAAAAGGATGCAAGAATTGCTATCCTTGCATTACAAATGTCATGAAGTAACTTCTAGGTGACAATCCTAAGCTATAAAATGTTATAATTAAGGAGGAAAATGCATATTTACAGTGCTATTCGCAAGGTTATCCTTGGACTGTTGGTGTCACATTGGAATCCAAGAACTCAATGGCAAGATCTTAAGCATTTATACTTTGTATAACAACAACAAAATGAACTTTCAATCAACGGAAATGAGTTATTTACTTCAAATTGTCACCGAGGTATACAGAATTATGAAACATGACTGTATATGTATGAATTGGAGAAAGAAATACCTTCTTCTGAAATGTGGAAGGGGACCCAGAAACCCTTCCCTGACAAAGTCAACCATCTGCATCCAAAAATGAACTCTCACAGTGAGGGACATTACATATATATAATTTCAAAATATGGGAATCAAGACAATCTAGCAGTCTGACCAGATATAGTGCTTAAGATTTATTTTCTTTCATCAAAGTAAACTCGTAATCATTTTGCAACAACTCGAAGTAGTACTGCAAAAAATMGCACAGAGAATCGCAAAACTTACACAGTAGTACTCCTGTAAGTTGTTCTGCAGAGGAGATCCAGTAAGAGCAATGCGACGATGTGTTCGCACTTGCCTTAAAGCTTGTGTAATATCAGCCTTGTGGTTTTTAATCATATGCGCCTCATCACACACAAGGATGTCAGGCCCTGGATCCTGGAAAAATACACATAGAAATGCAACCTTTAGACTATGCTCAACCCTAACACAGTTGCACACAAATCATATTTTATAACTCGTATTGGTCTGAAGAGAGGCATCCTCACGCATACGATAATGTACGACAGACAAGTTGCTGTACTAAAAAAAAAGTACATACCTAGAAGACTATTGCATTTATGAYGTGATGRAAAATGAATTGTTTGGAGAACACGCTRAGAAACAAGCACTACGAGAAATTTACCTGAAGGGTGAGACATAAATTTTCCCTCACAATTTTATCTTTTACTGTCCTGCCTGTCGACAAGTTGCGAAATGCTGTGTATCCGATAAGCATCACCCCACCATTTCTTTTCCATTTACCAAGCAACTTGGATCGATTCACATTATCTCTGCCGGATAGTAGTAATATGCTTAGTATCCCGTGCGTAAATTTTTGAAGCAGAGGCTGTTGTGTGAAATGACTAAAGAAACTGATAACAAAAGTCCACAAACTCWAAGGCARCCCACCCTCACAAAGGCAGAGTACAAAATAGTGAGTTACTTCACCTCTACCCACGACTCGAGGTTTACGACTTTGTACAGTTCTTTATAAACAAGAGAATGGACAGTCAAAACAGAATGGTTAAAGACTGCAAGGACTAACCTTGCCACATCCTCAAGCATGTAAACAGGAATTGGGGCCTCATTGCCTGGCTGCCATTTGTGGAATTCACTTCGCCAGTTATGTAAGACATTGACTGGTACAACAATCAGCACTGTTTTAAGACMCAAGTCCATCTTCTTCAACATTGTGTGTACAAAACCAATAACCTGTAGTACAATCCACTCAAACTTYTATGTCAATCCTTAAGAAAAAAGATCAGATCTGCCGAAATAGAACTTTCATACGCAGAAGGATGGCAAGCAAAATAAAATTCCAAACCTCAGTAGAAAAAGGAGCAGTATACCCACAAGCACCCACAGTTCGTATTGGTGGGTAATGAAACTACCACGAGGCAATTGCAGTTCAGGAAAAAGAAAAAGATAACAAAAACAGTATCCTATTACACTACATACGTAAACAAGACCAACACTACATTTYCCTTTTGTATTCAAACACAGTAGAGACAAAAGTGAGAAAAACAAAGATAAGGAGGCTCTCCACCACTAATTGTTGAATACTCTTAAGAGGTATTGATCATATATATGTTAAATTCAGCAACTAAAAACAAAAATCGTTGAGCACACCCGCTACTCGTCAACTATTATAAGAATCGAGAAATAAAAAGAAATGGTATTTGGACTAGTCATATCAGACCATCAACTCTGCTTTTCTCACATAAGGGACTGGCGTACGACCGATATATAGAAGAACCCAAGAAAGGTAATACCAGAAGTATACCTGTAAAGTCTTGCCGAGTCCCATGCTGTGTGCAAGTATACAACCAAGTCCATCAACTCCAGATTTGACTTTGCTAACGGACTCGATACAATTCTGCCACATGAAACGCATGCCTGCCAGCTGCCACTCCATCCATAAGTAACAATGTTCGGCAGAATGTTGGTTACAACAACGTCGACTTTATGAACAAAGTAACATCCTACAAAGACGTATGCCTGTCGTTCCCTTCCATAGCTACGTCCACAAAAATAGATCAGAGAAGGCAGCAAACTCTTGAGTCGGKCATTAACTTAACGTAAAATTTTCAGCAACAACATGCAAAAATCTCCAGCGCAGACAATACTAAGAAATGCTCTCACTCATTTAATAACAAGGGACACCTGTATAGCTGGATTCAAAATATGGATTACACAGTTAATCTCCGACATATGCAAGAAAGAGCGATGTACCTGATGAGGTTTTAAAAAGCGAGAAATGTGCGGGCAAATTCTAATAGGTTCCTCAGCAGCAGCACGTGCTTTGTTCAAAATATACCCCTCCTCTGCAATATCGTCCGCATCCATATCAAGAAGTTGATCATTTATGTGCGTATTACGATTATATCGGTTTGGCTTAACTGAATTCCCCCTGCCATTTGCCTTGGCATTTGCTCGCCAAGATTCAAGCAGCTCCTGCCGCTCCTGGCATAGAAATGTCCAAAGCGTAAAGTCAACACCTAAGGCTCTATCTTGAAACTTTCAACAAACCTTCAAAGCATCTTTGGGTTATTATGGTTACTCTCTACCCAATTATGGAAGAACAGTCATCACAATCAGTGCCATAAGTCTCTTGCCCATCCACATCTAGCAGTTCTTGAGTTTCTCCYGAGTAAACCTCACTAAAAAATTGTGGCTACTTGATCCTCCAACAAGAAGCTAAAGATAAATCTAGGGAGATCAACAACAAATTGAAGACAAGCACAACAAACGACTTAGAGCAACAGCCAATTCACATTTCTACAAACAGCCCACGCAAATAACACCTAATAGAGGAACTAATACCGAAATCAATAGGAAAGAAGCAAACATCTCACATCAATACTCTGTAACGGGCTGCGAAGCGTACCCACTAAAATCAGGAGGCAAGTTTCACCGACACTTTCAAATAGCTGAACGGAATGGCTGTATAATGTCAAAGAGCGTCCGCACTAGAATATTTCCGCCCAGAGCATGCAGAACTTGCATGGCAAGAACATGAAATCTTATGCAATCAATTCTACAGTTCGTTACTTACTTTTTCGAGAGCCAGTAGTTGCTTAGTCCTCTCATCGAGCTCTCCATCATCCAATACTCTTCGGATGTTTTTTCGCCTRTTCCTGTATCAACGTTCATTACACTCATCCACATTCAGACATTAAGCCTTCCGACGACATTGCAAATACTGCTAATTCAGAAGAATTAAGACTTCAAGAAAATAAACATTTATGATGTAATTATTTTCGCAAAACCGCCCATCAACTATCTCATCAACTCAGAATTGGCGCAAATCCACAAAGTATGAAAGCGTCCATATCCAGTCATCAAGCATTACATTGTTGATTGGGACCAGCCAGAAGGAAAATAGTGAGTCCATGACTTATAGACTCCAAAAGCACCGACCTTTTCTTAGTACTGGGAATCCTGTAATCACCACCAAAATCATCCTCAGTGTCTGGCTGCATTTGCTGTGCCTTAAGAGCATCTTTCACAGCTTGATACTGTAGACGCAGGTCGTGTAARGGCTGCTTGTTGCAGAAAAAACACTTCCAATCTTCACTTTCGGCAATCTGATCACAAACTTTATCACCCAGGTTTCGTTTGATACATGGAGAACAAAACACTTTGTCACATGATTCGCAGCACAAGACATCACCCCCTTGTCCACACCACCGACATTCATCCTCGTGCCCATCGTCGTCCTGCAAACACCTCGAAAATGCAATGGGGTCGGGGTTCTGGGAAAACATGCACATGTCTCTGCTTGGCAATTATATTGAAATATTATTGCAGAAGTGTCAGCGCTCGCAAAAGCAACGAAATCTAACCTATCTGAAAATGGACACATAAATGATAAGACAWTTAACCTTGTTGAATGGTCCGCTGAACAGAAAATTTTTACACTTCCTGCAAATGCCCACGTCCAGGGATGGATGTTTCATGACCTCTCGGTTCTTAAGAAGCATCCCACAGGCTGTACATGAGAAGTTACGAGGCTCCGAATCATGAAAGAACCTGCTGGAACTTCGCCTCTTTCCCGAGAGGGGTTTCCCACATTCATCTTCAGAGTTATTATACCCGCCCTGCACCAACCTCACCAAAAGGGCACAGTTACGAAATTAAAACGTCACAAAGATTTACACAGATTCAAGATTCAAATTGAATTTACATAAGAGCCCAATGCAGAGCATGCAGTGGGTATCCAAGGCCTGTGTCGTTAGTCTGGTTCACATATGTTACTTTCACCACCAAACACGTGAGCTTTCGCGGAGGCCATTGACCAACGCACCTGCGGACTTGAAACCAACCAAATTCCAGACGGCATGTTCTCCAGCTGCACTCTTTGCGAGCTATCCTTTCGGCTGCCAAGAACGACAACTTCAGGTGAATCTACACCAGCACCTTTCTGAACCTCATCGTTCAGCAAMTTGTTTTCATTCGTGAACTCCTGAACTTCATGTTCCCCATCGCTATCAATCTGGACTACTGTTTTTCTCCTCTTAGCATCAATCGAGTCTTTACCGACCTCTGAAACCACCGACAGGACAAAGCAACTAGACTATATTAGGGCATGAAACAAAAGGATTGAAGTAAGGTTATAAACTGGTACTGAAATTTGAACATACACAAGAATACATGATCGACAAGCATCAAATAATYTACTTATGATTATCAAAGGCTAAGATGGACAGGAACAATATCAGTCTAAGAACGAAGTCGTCGAAACACAAAAAGGAAAACCTTCATACAATCATTGCGTTAATTTCACTCAAAATGAAGCAATAAAACTAGAAAACTGTTTCCAAGACCTGTAGGTGTCAAGCGCCGCTTTGGTCGCCTGGATGTTGTCAAGATTAAACCATTCTGAACATGATCACTTTGTGACTCTCTTGGATGCACCAMACCCGCACTATCCACAATCCAAGGCTCAGAGTTTGGTTTCTCGACATTTCCGTTTCCATCCTCTGATATTTGCAAAATCGAATGTTGTACTCAAATGTTAGTATACTGTACCCTAAAACCCTAAATGCTACTGAAGGCATGACAGACACTTCATCCGCCAAAAACRTCTGAAACTTTCACTCAGTCACCTAACAGGTGACCCCCTACTGGACGCTGATGACTGTCCAGACAATGCCCGGCAGCAGAAATRTCGTTAGCACGCAAAAGTATCGCCTTCGTGAAACTTTGAGCATCGTTAATTGAGACTAGCATATACATATGAGTCACATTATTCACCTTGGGTGCTATTTCTTGTTCCATAACGTGWTCTAGGAGACGCATTCTCAAAAGACCCATACTCTGTGTAGGACCCTAGACACGATTACATGCCACGAAAAATGATGGTGAATTTGAATTTCCTCGCAAGTAACCCATGGATTTCTAAGCCGTAAATCAAACGATTCACCCCGACCACAGAATTCGTAATTCATTCACGGTGCACATGTGAAGCAATTGATTAACAAAGCTTGTGATACATGACAAGGAACCGTAGAAGTGCAATGTGGAAAACCCACCATGCGAATTAGAACTGATCGGAGGAAATGTATCCAACGACTCAGATTCTACACCGACAATAGAGTCTAGCACAGATTCTGTTAGTTTTGCACCTCCCTCTATTTTCAATTGCCTCACTCCATCAGATAGTGACGTGGTTCCTCCCAAAGGCCCCTCAGCGGCTGCACCGGAGGATGAAGCCTGGCATCAACATCCAGCTAACATCAGGCACCAAGTACAGAACCTTCTCGCAATGAAAGCCCTACCTTCACCACGAGATAGTGTATGCAAAGGCGATAGAGATAAGGAGCCGGCAGGTGTTAACAACCCTAAGYCAAGGGGAACAGGAGTAGATCACAGGTTTAACACTAAAACTGTCATTAAGTAAATCAAATAGCCAAAACAAATACTTAAAACAATCACAAAATGCAATCATCCATACCCCAGAGCCATTCACGTATATTGRGCCCTCCAGCTTTTTCTGTGCATGAGCTCGTGGTTTTCGTGGCCGTGGAGGAAGAAGTTTTCTTTGCAGTTTTTTTGTTTTCTTGACGTCATCATCTTCGCAGACCTTGTAATATCAGCAAATAATACTATTAGGAAACATTTCTCAGGGATGATGTGCCATGTCAATGGTAACCACACAGCTCATTCAATAAAATAGCACAAGAGAGACCCCTGTCTGGGTGTCACTAATAGACACAACCTTCGATATTTACCATAAAAGAAACCTGATATCACCTTTCTGAAAATGAATGTCACCTTTTTCACGTTTATTCTCTGCTTCCCGTTGTCCTGTTGTCCCTCACTTGCTAGGGCTTCCTTGAAGAGCTTACTCTTATCTTCATCCACGTCCCCTATTTCTTCCACCTGAAAAAATTGGAAAAATTAGGGTGCAACCAGAATCGAAGCTAGAATGAGATGGGGGACTCTCATATTCGACAAGCAAACCAAGACAATAAACATTACTTGGAATCAGCATGAAACATCCACAATAGCGCAATACATTATCACTAAGAATCCAAACGTTCTCTAAAGAAACAGCACACATAGCCAGACGAGATTTACACAATTAAACTCAAAAGCACTGAAGTGTGCCAATATCCGTTCATAAAGGTACGCAGTAAAGTCAAAATGGTAGAAGACCACAGAGCTGAATACACAGGCGTTTCAGTCAAAAAGGATTGATGATCTGAGAACCTCCGAGTCTATTATCTCCGAGTGACACGCAGGAATTATCCAACCACATATTATAACTCATTTCTACGTACATTTTCAACGTGACRACTTCCAAATCTCATAAAGGAAATGATGCAGAAAGCAAAACTGAGTTCAGTCGCTCTAGCGCTTTCCACAAGAGAACGAATGTCTTTATATTGAATGACTATCACGGCAATAAAAATGTGATATTTCAATTCAATAATTAGTGGGTGTTAAGAGGATTGAAACGACATACAGAGTCTGCTCCGGGAAAATCCAGTCCCATTTGTGCTGCCTGCCCAGGAGTAGACAACAAATAGACAGAAGCCCATTTTTCTGTCCCCATGAGAAAACCAGGACCTGGAGTGTCTTCTGCTTTGTCTAAAATATCATACAAAGACCTCCCATCCTCTGGTACATCATCTGAGAGAGTTTTGGCCTGAACTTTTGTCTCCAGAAAGCCACTGGCTCCTTCATCCTGAATCCTTCCATGATGCCTGCGCATCAATCACACGTAATATCAGGTCTGAACCCGAGAAGCACGCTTTAAACAATGTAAGYGTATCCTATGTAACCTGCTGCAAAMAACGTAAACTCTGGCAGTTCCATACTCCCMAAATCACAAACTCATGAATGAAGAAAGATATGCACCTTCTTACTGGCCGCTTCTCCATCAAGTGTAGGTCAGCGCTTCGAACAACCTCGAAGACTTCAGAAGTAGCGGGTAAACCCGCCCAATGTGTTCTCTTCCTCCAGGCCTCAGTTGTACACAACTCAGGAAGTTGTTTCTCGAGCAATTTGTATAACTGAGGCAAATCCTGACCAGCGTCTTCTAATTTCTCCTGACAAATGCAAAAAATAATAAACAGTTGATCGAATGCTCACCCAGCACCTCCGGGAAGAAAACTTCAGTCGATTATATCAATGAACGTAGATCCATGCCCTATTTAGCCGACGAGAAATGTAGAGATCCTAGTGCAAAATAATCAGAAAAAAATCTCCAAGTACCAACGACTAATAGAAAGAGGAGCAGATTGTAAACACCTGCAAGATTGCGATATTGTCCTCCAATTCGGCAAGCTTGTCCTTCAACATTTCTGTGTAAGTTACCATTTCTTCCTCGACGGCTGCTTCCAACTGCACTACAAAGGAAGAATCAGTTAACTAGCCCTTGTATTTTAAGTCACGCAAAGTTTGTTTGGTCTCAAGCAAAAACATACATCTTACACTCACTGAAACAACTGAAACTTTATACACCGTTCCATGGTTCACTTACGCTGAAAATGAGACATCGACCTTCTTTCTGATAATGATGTGAAACGAAACGGAACAACAGGATACACAAAATATCAAAGTGTAGCAACCAAATGAAAGGCAAGCGTTCGGACCTCAGATCCAGATTTCGTTTCCGAAAGTTCCAAAGACACCTCCGACCTCATCGCCTTCACTGATTCATCTTCTAGCTTCTCTTGTGCTTGAATAGCCTGCGGAATTACGAATTAGAAGAGATACATGAAGGGTTTGAGCTTCAAATGAAAACAGGTCTGTACTATCTCAAACAAAATGAACGCGCTGATAGAAAAGGCCTTAGTCAAGGCCAAGAAGATCATTAAGAGAAGCATGAATTTAAGTTCACAAAAGARTGCAAATACCTCTTGCTCGGCTTGAAAGAATTCATCAAGCAAGTTTTGAATATCTTCCTCAGTGTAATGGACCTGGTCAACAAATAAAAAAATTATGCTGTCGTTCAGTCAACCAAAATGTAAATTTGGATGACACTGGATGAACCAGACAGACTAATTTTCAGTAAAGGAAACCGACGYCACCTACCCTCTACAAATTAAACCTGTGGCTAAATCCGCTCTCCAAAAGCTAATTAGATATATTAGTTTCAAGCCCGTTTCGGGGACCAGGTTACGGCGTATGCATCGTTGAAAAGACCAACAAGKCTGATGATAGAAGTATCCTCCATTGGAAAATGAGCCTTTACCTCGGAAAGACAATTCTCGCCATCATCCGACAGTGAGGAATCATMATCATCTGGATTTGATTCCCCTTCGTCGTTGTCCTCTTCAGCCGAACTGGATTCTTCACCTTCGCCATCTTCAGCTTCATTCCCATCCCCGACTTCCGAATTTACGATAGCATTACCATCAACGCCTCTAACAGAATCAGAATCTAGGCCTTCAGGTTTACAAAGGTCCCCAGCTGTAGTTTCCTCCCCAGCTTTTAAAGCAACTCCATCTTCGATCCCAGGTGCCGCAGTCGATACTTCCCAGTCGACCGTCTTGGCCACAGTTGCTGCAGCCGGTACTGATGGAGACATTTCTGGTTCCCTGAGCAATTTCCACGAAAAAAAATCGGTCACTTCCATAGCCATCAGTGCAGACCTAACATGCTTTTGGTAGAAACTACCCGCGACAGCAACGAGAAGCATTAGAGAAAATATTGTACAAGCCCGGAACGTGTATCGAGACTTATATAATGAAAATCGAAGACCTGATACGCTGGGCATGGAATCTCATGAGCAGGTACCTATACCCTTCAAATGCACTAACATATATAGACTCGGAAAACCAAGAAAGCCTCATGTTACTATACAAAACCCCAGGTGACAAGAAATAATTAGTGTCGCAAGCTGGGTAGTGTCGCCAAAAGCTATTGATTGAGAGCCAAGATCGAAGCACCTGTGTGTCAATTGTAGGCTCTGTCACTGCGATGGTGGTATAAATTTTTTGTCGCTGACACTAATACGTGTAGTACCGTATTCAAATAACGTGACAACGATATGAAAGAGCACCGTAAAGAACAGTAAATCTAATCTATCTGTTGATCTACTATAATGAGCTTCAACAAACAAGAACACATACACCATTGACAATGTGTAACTCAAGCATTGAAATCAGCACACGTGGTATCTGGGAATTCCAAGAAATCGCAAGGATAATGCCTTATTTCATGAGAAGAATCCAGTTCGTGTAAGATCATTGCAAGAAAACTGAGAAGAATGAGACCAACGCAGAACGACAGAGAGATATCCAACTCAGCACGGAGAGACGGGAGACGCAGCAAAGCTTACTTTGAGTCCGTCGCATCATCAGCCGCAGAGGTTGAACCCTCAATGACAAGATGAGAGAGCGCATCTTCAGTTGCCGTAACAAGGGTATCCGGCCCCTCCATAGCGTAGCCCTCRGCTGCGAAATACTGAAAAGTTCGTCCTACACCATGAGAAATTCTTGTCCCAGAGCATTGGCATTCAAATCTCCGCAGCGAAATCGTCTTCTGCTGACACAGTTGCACAACGATCGCGTCAATTCAATATATTCCACTCCAGCGGACAAGCCAAGACGTGAGGCACAAGCAGTAGTTCAGTCATACACGAGATTTASACTTCCACGCTCGATTCACCAATGACGGCAGCTAAAGCTTCCAGTGCAAATGCACATTCGTGTCCATATATAATGAAATTTCCGCTCTACAACTCAGAGTTTTCCCGCCTAATAAATAGTCCTATGAATCTTACTAAAACACTTAGAAAAGCTAAAATGGTGCTGTAAACAAAGCGGAGCTAAAACAGTTCTTCTTTCGGAAATAGCCGATGCGATGCAAGGGTGTGAAAACCAATATCGACAATTGCAATTTCAAATCGACTCCCCAAGAACAACCCGAAATCAAGTGCACGAAACAGCTRGTGTCCAAGTCTCAAACGGTGAAGTTGCGATCCAGTCGGCAAAATCGCGCGCCACAACCAAAACACCAAAGCTCAAGTGGCCTCCAGCACTAAACTCACCCTCACAAAATCGTTTCAGTCAATTCCGATTTCCGCCAATTTCCACGGCTGGACWCACTTCTATCAACAATCGAAGCCACAAACAGAAGCCGATGCAGAGCTTGAAGCTACCAGCATGAAAATCGACCAAAATGCCACATTASGCAAGACCATACGTTCACATCAAACCGCCATAGCCGAGTTCCACCTTCCACTAGGGTTGCACCAAACTCACCAAATCCCCGAGCACAGAGGAAATCGGACAACGACCCAACAGAGCTTCGGAGCACAAAATCGCCAGGAACTCAAATCCGCGGCTGGAGCCGCCGAAATTCAAACTAACAATCTCAACCAACTCTAACAAAATCCACCGACTGCAACAGCAATCGGATTGAAAGTTCTCCGCAGTCGCAACGAACAAGGGCTGTGAAGGCGATGAACGACGGAAACGGTGATGAATACGATTTTCADATTGGCGGCATGCTAAATTTGTCGACGCTTTTCGTGATGCTTGTAATAGACCCCCAAAACGCTAGAAACCAACGAGTTTCGTCGTCCCCTCCGAGACGACGGAGGAGGAAGAGAAGAGTCTCCACCAAACCCTAAAATATGGTCTTCTTTCTCATCTCCAAACAAATCTCCCCCTTTCTTCTCATCTATGCAAAACAAGTGATGATGGCCATGAGTGGAAGGAGTATATATGAAGACTCTTTCTTTACCTCATGTTTGGTCACAATCATCCCACTCCGCCCATCATTATGGTCTTTTCTCTCTTTTCTTTTTCTTCACTCTTCTTTCTTTCATTTCAAGTTCCCACCTTAGATATTTAGGTGAGCCTCACAAAATCGAAAACGAAAGGTGATTCCAAAATAAAATAAAATAAAATATTACAAAAAGGTAATCATACTACTTGATCGCAACAATCACCAAACCAAACTGAAACACTCACACTCACTACTAATTGTTGTTTAAAAGCTTTGCAGCCTTGTCCAATGTTTCCCTGCTTTATCTTTAATCTTATGTTTTTTATTTTTGAAACAAGCGTGTTAAAGAACACACTGCCAGGGGTTTCCATCAAGTGGAGAGGCTGATTTTGCACTTTAATCTTATGTTTCAATCTTATGCAATTAGCACTGTTGAAGGGACAAAGAACCGTATTTCATTTTTTGACATTTCATAACATAACCTTGAATCTTGTGACAAAAAATGGCGTTGTCACTTCAACAAGAAGTATTGTTGGTACATAGTGATTACCAAATTACTTTTGAAAACTTTTCATTGGTATGTCAAAAAAGTTAAGCAATWTTTTAAAGACTCTTTCTACGCAAGTTAGATGTTTAGATGGTGATTAAGCTATTGAAGTTGGAAATTAATTTTGGAATATTAATGTAGTTAATTATAGCAATCAACAAACTCAACTGATCACTTGCAACTTTCTTTCAAAAAATTTACAACCTTGTGTCTTTATCGCGTTTTTTCACTCCCATCTTTCTATCATGTTCACCATTATCTTTCAATCATGTCCACTCTTATCTTTCAATCATGTCCACTATTATCTTTCAATCATGTATAAGTTAGTGTTGAAGGGACTAAAAATTGTACTTTACCTTTTGATATGTGAAAAATCTTCAATCCCATGATAGAAAATGGACATTACTCACTCCAATAGATTTTTTTATTAGTACATTGTTAACACCAAGTTATCACTAGATAACACTCGATTGGTAAGTCAAAAAAATTAACTATTCTTAAAAACGTCTTTAATGGCATCTAGGTTATTTAAGTGGATATCATCAAAATATTGAAAATGGAAGTTTGCATTAAAAACTAATATTTTTGCAATAGTGATTTTATTGGTTAGAGCAATCACCACATCCAACCACATCTTTTCATTTTTTTTCAAGAAAATTGCAACCATGTCTCATGTTTTTCTATCTTACTTTTCAAACTTATCTAGTACTATTTTACAAGTGCCAATGGTATAAGAAGATTCATTAATAATTCTTAACCTTTTACTTTAAAATTAAAATTAAAAAGAAAGTTTTGCCTTTTTTTTGAGCTCATTGTCATTGTGACAAATAGTCAAATTCACACATATTAAACTTGTTGCTTCTCATCCAATTCACATACTAAAAACAAAACAATACCCATGTCATTCTCCCATTGGTTGCTAAGCTTTTATGAAAATTCTAAAAGGTTTTTTCCTATWGGTTGTAACACTTTTACATCCATAAATTTGAACATGAAATGAATTCATGAATYGTATTTTCAAACCCACCTCAAACCCTAATACTTGTATTATTGTACACTTTTTGTGGACCCCAATCAATATGGGATATATCTTCTATTTGCTTGAATATATATGTACTATGTATGTATTTTGTATTCCAATTATTATACCCGTATTTATATCCATRTTTTGTATTTCTAGTTTGCATCCATATTATATATATTGTATAATTGTATCCATATTCATATACTATATTTAAATCCGTATACTGCATCCATATTCTGTATCCAAATTTGAATGGCTAAGATTGTTTGTTTCATGAACATCAACGGCTTTGATTTTTTTAAGAGATTGATAGCATTCATGAGGAGAATTTTTTTTGAACTCAAATCAATGGCTTTGAATTTTTTTTGGAGGAGGGAGGAAGAAATTAAACCAGAAACACCATGTTCTACTATTTTTTGCCTCATTTCTCATTGTCATATGCAATAACTTTCAATCTAATCATAGAAAATGACGTTGCAATTACTACAACAAACTTTTTGTTGTTACCTTGTAGAAATCAATCACCTCTTAGAACTCTCAAACTATTAATATGTCAAAGAAATTAAATCAATTCTTTCATTTAGAAGATGCCACCACATAAGCATTATAGTCATAGTATTGAAAATGAAATGTGATTCCGAAATAAAATAATGTTTTTGGAGTGTTAATTTCTAAAGGTTTTGACTATATTTTCACCAAAAACACTCCAAAATTGCCATTTCTAGTACAAGTACCAAATACATTTATTTTAAATATTTTTAGACACATGTGACCATGGGATCTCATTTTATTAAGCTAGTTTGAAAAGATGTGGAAAAAAATTCAGAAATTTTCACCATATAGATTGGAAAGTATTAATGTTTGAATTGACATAAATCCATATTTTGGTCCTACAAAAACTTGGGCAGCAACACTTCACAAGGTCATTTTTGTATAAAAATTGTTCAAAAGGGTGGTAAATCTTTGAGTTCATTATACGGGGCAAGTTGGCTACTTGCTTGAAAATTTTCAGATCATTTGGAATTGTACAACATGTAAGGAAAAAATTGTAAGTAGAAAGATGTAGAAAATGATTCAAAACACAAAATTGTTAAGAATTTAGTTATCAAACAAATCCCAACGGTTGTAATGTTGTACTAAAGAATCTACATCCAAATTTTTTAATTTTTTTTCAAAAATACTGAAAATTGTGTTAAATGAAGGACTTTGAAGATTTTTTAGCATAGAGATTTCATAAATACCTGCAAACCTAAACTCCTCATAACTTTCATCTCATTAACCCGTAAAGGACCAAGGCCATTTTTGTAAAAAACAAACACTCAAAACTGCCATTTTTGTTGTGTTCATTCATAAAAATAAAATAAAAATTGAAGAATCCAATGATAGAATCCTATACTTTATCTATCTAAGATCATGTAGTAAAATTTCTATGAAGTTTGATCGTACAGATAGAAAGATATTAGCATTTCAAGTTGAAAAAATAAGTTCTTTTTAGCACCAACTTGCAATTTCAGATGCCTTTCACCGCCATTTGTGGAAAACGTTTGCACTATAGACATTGAATTAAAAAAAATTGTGTTGGAGAACTGAGTTGAAAGTCTACGAAAAAAATTTGAAGAATAAAAACTTAATTTTCATTCTTTAAAAAATTGTCAAGTAGAAGTAGGTTTAAGATTGAAAAAACCCTAAATTGTTAATAGCCCTAAGAAAGCATTGAAACTCAATAATTCCAATGGTGAGATTGTTCCAGAAAGAAAACTTAACCTTGTCAAATAATTTATTGTGTAAAATTGTGAAAATTGCATTCGGAAATGAATCCCACAAGTTATTTTTTCTAGAAGATGCTCAAATTGCTCCATAAGCAAGATTGTTCATAACTTTCACATTACTAATCCAAATGGAATGAATCAAAGCTTCACATGTAGACCAAAATAAGATTTATAAGAAAAAAAAACTTTAATTTAATTTCAAGTTTTTAGTGAATTTCTTTTTCTACCCAGCGACATGAATATTATACTTAAGATGGCATAGCTTTTGCTCCCATGCACCAATTGAAATAAAAATTATATTTCCGTGAAGATTATAAGTTTTTCTATCTTATGAGAAAGTTTCAAAAAAAATCATCAAAAATTGAGATCAATGGTACTTGCTCAAACTCCTTTAAGTCCCCCCAAGGGACTCTTGGTCCTTCAGGGGTTAATCAAAATGAAATGATTCAAAGATTTCCTTGTGTATACAAATCTAGAAGATCAATTTCAAATTTTTATTTGTTTAAATAGTGATTTTTCAAAATAAAATTGACCTACCCGAGTTGCCCAGAGATGAAAACAACAACATATCATGCAATAAATTTTTAACCACATAGTCAAAAGCTATAAAACTTGTTGGGCCTTAAAGCTACTTCTTGGGCACATGTTGTGTGAAAATTTCAAACAAAATAAATAAAAAATTCTTTTATAGTGAGCTACTCAAAATTGCTATGTTGCTAGATAACACAACTTGGTCCATTACAAATTAATTTTATTGATCAAGTTGATCACCAAAATTTGAGTGCCTATTCTTAACTTTCATTGAAAAAGCTTGAAATATAGTTTAATGTGTCTCCAATTTACTTTTCAATCTTAGAGAAGTATTTTTTATAGTCAATATTTCTTGACCTTCCTTCGAAAGGACAAGAAAGGCTAATTTCAGGCACAAATTGTAAAAAATTGTCACTATTTAGAGCAATGAGGAAAAAAAAAGGGGGGTTCAAAATTCATCCGCACACATTTGTACTAGACTACTATTAGAATGTGTGGAAAAAATTTCAGAAACTTTGACCACGCAGATTGAAAGATTATAACATTTGAAGCTAGAAGAAAAAGTTTTTTTTCCAACTTACCTGACAGGGCCAATAGACTTTTAAACCTCCTAGAGTGAGATTTTTATGCAAAACATGCATTATAAGAGTTCGGGAGGGAGGTTTCAGGCCTGTTCCCGACCCTGTCCCGTTGGCAGATCGCGGGTACAGGCGCTGTCAATTTTTTTTTTTTTTTTTTTTTAATTTATTTATTTATTTATTTTTACGTCTGAAATGAAAAAAGTAACAAATTTTTTTTTTTTTGGTTGGTCACATGGCAATCTCATTGCCACATCACCCAGGCAAGGGAACGGTTGCCATTGCTGTTCCCCCGCTGTTGGCAGCCAAGGGAACACGCAGCCCTCCTCGACCCCGAAAACTCTTCTAATGGTTATTTTTTTTTGACATTTGCATCTTGTATTATGCAAATTACACATTTCAACCCTAAAGGAGTAGTTTTTCATATGTTGCCCAAGCTGCCCAAAAAATTTAGGGTAGCATAACTTTTGATCCAGGCACTTAAGAAAAAATTACATTTTCTCTTAAGAAGTACATGTCATCATGTCCTGACCGTAAATCAAAATCTGAAGAACGTCCATTCAAAAATGACTTCATACGCACCTACCTGAAATTACCTGCTTATGTATAGTACAATGGTCATTCAGTCCTTTAGGGTCAAGATGTCATGTTCAATTAGTTTCAATCTAGTAATAGAAAAACTCATTGCTTTCATTCCAAGAGGCTTTGATTGGTGCATTAGTTTGTAAGCTTAATTTATTCTTTTAAATTATATGCAAATTTCAAAGTAATGATTTAGTTACTTAAGACAATGCACTAACTATTAGTTTGGAAAATATTTTATAAGAAATTATAGTTGCTACAATTTTACAACTAGTAAGTGATAGTAAACTATTAAACATAAACAAAATCCAATTAATTCCTAAGAAAACAATTTTGGTATTAACCCCTAAAGGAGCATGCATTTTTTTGCTACATAGAAATTTTAGGCAGGTATCTGTAACTGGAGATCTTCATATTTTAGGCCCAAATTTTGGTAGAAAGCGGGGACAAAAAATATCTTTCATGTGTACAAAATTTCATGACATTTGGAAATACAAGTCAAAAGTTATGGTTTAATATGTTTTTTTTTGTAAATAGGCAGTCCAGGCAGATTAGAAAAAATCACATTTTTCATAAACAAAAATTTGAAATTGGTTTTCTAGAGTTATATACATGTGGAAAGCTTTGAGTCATTCTATTTGATCAATGAGTCAAAAGTTATGAGGATTTTTTGTTTATGGGCAATTATGGATTCTCTATTCTAAAATAAACTTTAAAGTTCTTCATATTATTCAATTTTCAATATTTTTTGAAAAAACTAAAATCATAGGATGTATATTGTTTATTACAACATTGTAACCATTGGGATTGGCATTTTTCAATTCCATAATGAAATTGTTAACAATTTAGTATTTTGAATTATTCTCTACTTTTGACTACTTACATTTCTTTTCCCACATGATGTACAATTCCAAATGATCCAAAAAATTTCAAGCATGTGGCCAACTTATCCATGAAAATAATCCAAAGAAGCACCACCATTTGGACATTTTTTCATATAAACATGAGCTTCTGAAGTGCAAATGCCTTTTTTTTCACGAGGCCAAAAAATTGATTTTAGACAATTTGAATGCTCATATCTTGCAATCCACGCTGTGGAAATTTCAGAAGTTTTTACCACATATTCTCAAGCTAGAATACTACAAGATCCTAGAGTTGCATATATCAGAAAAACTTTTTTTTCAAATTGGTACTTATACTAAAAATGGCATTCTGGAGCATTTTCCGTGAAAACATAGTCATGGAACATTAGGGGTTAGTATATATATTTTTTGAAAACATCAAAGAAAGAATTATGATTCATGAAGAGTAGAAAGCATGTGATATATCTATATATTCAAATTTTTGAACTACTTATGGATTTGCTCTTGGATTTTCTTCAAATGACTTTTAAAGATTTTTACTTCATGAAATCCTTGAAAACAAAAAAACTGTATTTTTCATTTGAATGCTTTATGATTGATCAAATTTCAATTTCAATTGTTATATGACAAATGGTCTAAGATTTAGTAATGACGAGAGTAATGAGTGAAACRTSAACACTTTTTTCAAATAGTAAATCTTTCCAACACCAAGCAAACATCATCTTTATGTTAATAAAACATGTAACAAATTTCAAGGCCAAAAGACTTACACAAAAAAATATATTCAAAATCTATCAACATGTACAGCTTGAAAAAAAATTCATTGCTGCCAAATTTGACACCTCTCCAAGGGCTGAAATTTTTTTCTTCGCTATGAATTTTTTGTCACAAGATCTCCTCTATCTTGATAATGTTTGCGACAAATTTCAAGGTCAAAAGATATTCATACAAAAAGATATTTGAAATTTACCAACATGTGTCATTGTAAGAGACAATTTCACTATTGCCAACTTTGACACCCTCCCAAAGTTAGAAAAATTGTTTTTTTACCATGAAATTTTTTGAATTCAATTTATTGAATTGAGCCCTTTGAAAAATGGTATTCTCTAACTATCCATAGAATAACWAAGATACAAGAGTTTTTACAAGCATGGATTACATTTTATTGATGAATGAATGGATGAACATATTGAAGCATATATGTACAATGATTATACTTGGCCATGGTTAGTATGGAAGTATAGGTTGGAGTCAAATACATTCAAGATGATGATTTGTTCATTGGAGTTAGACAATGCCAAGATGATGATTATAGTACAATGAAATTTGATAGCATCAAGATTATCAAATACACTAGAATTTGATATCTCCAAGATGATGACTGGAGTTAGACAATTTCAAGATGATGATAAGTACACTGAACTTGAAGTTAAATCCCAAGATGATGACAAGCGTGACAACTTAACTTCATGCCATGATGATAACTTACCAGATATTAGAGAACTTCAAGATGATGAAAACCTATTTGAAGTACTAAAAATCCAAGATGATGACAAGTTATTTGAAGTTAAATAACTTCTAATCACTACAAATGCCAAGTAACACCAAAATAATGACAAGTGTTGTCACTAGAAGAAAACGGATATGTCTACATTCATGATTATTTTTTTAGTCACTTAGAATATAAATGAACCCTGCAACTTATAAAAAATTGCAATTCATTAAGAAACTTATTATTATTTGGAGCAACGTGATCATTTAGGACAATTGAATTGTATTTTATTCACAAATTGAATCAGAACTTCATGAACAAAATTTGTCTACATCACCATTGATGTGCTCATCTTTGTTGACTCAATTGGTTTAATTAATGATTGTTGACTAATTGACACAATAATGCTATCTTTGCACTTTTACTTTATTTAAAAGTATGGTAGCCAAATGTCCATGTTGACTATATTATCATAGTTTACCTGATTATATATGTGTTTTTACTATTGATATTTAAAATTAACCTTCACTATTACTTGTATAGCCTTGTGCTATTGGCCTAATCTCTATCATGATTTTGTCATGTTTTTGTTCTTTAAATTGTGGGCAATAGTAAAAATAATCAAAGCATTAACAAAAAAAGGACTACACTACAAAATAAAATATAAGTAAAGCATAAGCCAAAACCAAAAGGAACATGATTAAAAAAATGAACAAAGAAATGATAATTTAAGATGATTTAAGATCCAAAAATAACTCAGAAATCCATATCTTTTACAACGTAATTATCTCTAAATGCTACAAAACAAAGTCCATGTAAAGTAAAACAGCCCATTGCAGTTATTTCTTCCATTGTGGTCACCTATGAAGTGGCCCCATTGTGGCTTTTTTAGTTTTGTGAGATCTGGGCCACAATCAATGTCTTACATGGTAGTGATGGAGTGATTAGTGACCACATAACATTAGATGTTTTTTGGACTATCCAGAAGACTGCGAGTTCCCGAACTATGAAAACACATTGGGAACTCTGGGAACTCTGCCACATAGGCAATCTCACATAGCACAGAGACTTCGACGTCAGATAATACTAATTAACTAATTATTTTAATTATTTATTAATTATTAAAAAAAAAATTAAATCAGTTTTCAGTTTCTTTATATTTTCTACGATTTCTGGAAAAAAAATTCAAATTCAAAATTTCAATCCAGCAGTCGCTGGTTCCTTATGCAGGGAACAATTTCAAGGAACAACCCCGAAATAGGCTCTTGTGGGGCTGAAAAAACATCTAATGGGCACTTCCAACTTTTCAGTGTGAAATTCATTACAAGGATTGACTTTTTTAGGCATTCCATCTTAGAAAACATTGTGATTGCATTGGATAGTGAGATGACCATCATGGATTCAGATTTTGTTGGCTATAGGGTGGTCTACAGACCTTGTTGGGCCATGGAAAACTGAACACTTATAAAATTCCTAGAAAATTCATACTCTATCAAAAAAATATGATTTCAATTGCTCTCAGTATTTCTCACACTTGTCTTTAAGTGGGGGAAAAGTTGAAGCAGTCGCTGGTTCCTTGATTAGGGAACAATTTTGAGGAACAACCCTGGAATAGTCTCCTACAAGGCTAAAAAAACATCTAGTGATAGCTTTCTTATATAATACCAAGAATGTAATGAGATCTTACCATTACAAACAAACAACCTAATTTTTGCTAATTTGTCACACTTTGAGGTTTAGAGGTTTTCACTACGTTGTGAGTCACTAAATTTAATGATTTGGAGCTGAAATTTTCATAGTCTATTAACATAGTAGAGAAGCATAGACCTACCAAAGAGAATCTAAAAATTTATTATTTTATGTCCTCCACATGAGTGCAAGCAACACTCCCATTGCGCGCAATTTCAAAACATTGATGATGGTTTTAAGACCATTTTTTTGGTGAAATATCATCACCATCAACTCTTCCCAAATGGCCAATTTTTAATTTTTGAAAAAAATTATTTTTCTATTTTTTACAAATTATAATGTCAAAGTACCTATTTTCATGAGATTTTGCACTTTTCTAGTTCACCTAGTTAGAAAATTTTTCTATGATTTTCCTTCCTAGGATACCTTCTTTTTAAACGTGTATATATTAAACATATTTTTCATATTTTTTTTAAATTGTTTTTCTAATTTTAAAGTACTCCCGAAAAATCATGAGTACTGTAGCAAAGTGTCCTCAAAACGGTAGGCCTTTCTTGCAATGACCGCCAATGGCTTTTTGAACCCAATGGCTTTTTGAAAGCAGCCATTCCAACATAATTTTCTCTATTGGCTTCAAAATCATAACGAACTTTTTGTTTTCCTACTCTGTTTTATTTTCAAATCATTAAAAACCTCACTGCTCGCTAAAACCTCACTTGAACAACAAAAAATATTTTTAAACACTAATTTGAGTACTAAGCAACAAGTTTTGTATTAATAATCATACTAGGAGTCATACCAATTTGATGAGACGGTTGCCTAGGTCATTGTCATTCTACAATTCAAAGGTACATGGCACATATTTTAACCCTTRAAGGATAATTTGGTTGTTCAACTCCATTTTAGAAGTTCAAGTAGGTACATCTTGAGGTACATTCAGAGGTTCACAAAAGACGTGTTTTAAAATGTTCAAAGATGTAATTTTTTTGGTTATAATTGGGTGTATGGATCAAAAGTTATTAGCCCCATCCCCTCTAAATGGAGGAGGTCAAAGAGGAGTTACATATTGCATGAGGAGCACCGCATAGTTTGCAAAGGGACTTCCTAGCTAGGATAGTTCGAAGGGTCTTTGACATTCAAGGCATSCACATCAAGCCATATTGATATGGACAAATTGCAAATAATGTGCAAAGACAAATTGAAATTTGTGTGAGTCAATCAAGTTTACTTGCATTGTTCTTGAAGTGAATATTTGAATCTCTTAGTTTGGAGGTTTTAAGGAAAAATTAGCTTTAAGTGTTGAAATAATTTTTTTTACTTTCATGTGGTTGAAGTTAAGAAAAGATTTCAATTTCGATATTGATCAATGTACAAAAAACGTGGGATTTTCTAACAATTTTTCTTCAAAAATACCTACGGTCCCAAGGATTAATGCAACTATCTATGCCCAACCAAGAAAAGCTTCTAGAGATCATACTTATGATATAAAGTAAAAAAAGACTTGCAATTATTGCCTACTCTCCTTGCAATATTCATTTGTAAATATGTAAAGAGAAGAAAATCTATAAATGAATTTTCCTTCATTCATATGAAGGGGTGCTAGCAAGCGAGCTTGTGAGCTAGATTTTTTTTTAAATAGCGTAGAGGAGCCTATAACTTGGATATAGACAATTTTAAATATTTAAAAATATTAGTCTTTTTTATTCATTGTAATAACCAATGAATCTAAAGTCTCTCTTCCATCAAATGCTAACCCATCTATAAAATCTAAAACATTCAAAGCTTATGTACTTTATGGAATTTTGGTTTAGAGGAACCAAAGTCCATAAACGCCAATGCCATCTGCTTGGCTTACAGTGGAAGGTCAAATGACTTCTCTAGACTCACGACTAGCCTTTGTTTCTTCATCAATGAATCTGTTGACATCATCCCCTTGCGTTTGCAAACACAAATGATGCAATTTTAGATTCATGAAACATAGGAAGCACCATGTGCTCAAAGACTTTACATATTTGAAACCTGACTTATTAAATCTATCTTTCCAAGTGAATTTCCAAGGCACCACAATCATGCATTAGTAGAAAATTCTATTTTTTTGTTGATTTGGTTGTGTTGATCTAGTCAACAGATTTCAATCAAAAAGTGACCGGATCAGCGCAACCAAATTAACAAAAAAATATAATTTTCTAATAGTGGTGGTGTCTAAATCTTCTGAGGTTACAATCGCTCGTGGCAATTTTGTAACTTCAATTGTTAGTTTGTCACCACACCTAAAATGGTCTATTTCATGACAGGAGGATAGCATTGAAAACCTCCTTGTCCTCCTCCAAAGCCATGTATTGAGGCCTATAAAATGTAGGTCAAAAGTTATTCATGAAAAAAATTGATGAAATTTTTAAGAAAATAGCAGTTTGGTGTTTAAATTATTAAAAAAATGCTAAAAAAATTCAAAAAAATTCAAAAAAATTCCATTCTTAATACCTTTGTGGAGATAGGATTCTCTTAAAAATATAATAGAAGAGCGTCTAATAATTTACAGTCTTTTTTGCATCTATGGAAAGGATTTTATATTTTTAATTGCCCCTTGCTTTATTGCATTAGATGAGATTTCAAGGTAGTAAAGCGTTGTGACTTATTTGACTGTGGAAATTAAAGAATTGCGCCACAACATTGGTTTGATGTGGCCAAAGTTTAATCATGCTATTTTTATTTATTTTTGAAACAATTTTTTTAGTATTTATTTTCTAATAACATCCAACTGCTCCAAACTACATTGGGAAAGGCAAGGGAAAAAGACCTAAAGCGGACTTCTTTTTGTGTCAAAAAACATCTAATGGGTATATGCCTACTATATAAATGTATTTCTAGGAACTCACTTCTATGATGATAATTTTAGATACTAAAAACTCTCACAAACTACAAAATATTTTATTACAATTGGCACATGATGGAAAATACTTTATCACAATTGGTTTAAAAAAAATGCTCCTTAGTAAGCGGAACATTTGGGCGTCTGGGACAAGGCACGGATGTAATCTCTTTTGTGGCCAATGGTATTGAGGATGTGCATCTTGATTTGTGCGAAGGGAAGCTAGGGCATCAAATAAATTGTTTTGTTTTTTAATGCCRAGTTGTAAATAACTCCTTGGGCTTAGAAACATGTGGCTTCTTCAAAGCCCTGCAAGACACAACACAATGACTATATAGTGAAATTAGAGTTTAGTGAGACAATGAGATAGTGAGACCCTCTCTTTTGAGGAGATAGTGAAATTAGAGTTCATAGGCCAAAGTGCAATGGTGTAAGTACATATGCTCCATCACCATGGTTATGAATGAGCATGCCAATACATGAAATTGATATATGCCCAAGATTTGTAGTTTTTTTAGTGGTTTGCTACATTCTAGGGATAGTTGTCTTTGTTGTGTCCATTTTTTCTTGGATAATACAATTTTTTTGATGGATTCTACGTTGACTCACRATTAGAAAACATTTCCTAAATGACTATCTTCAATGACTAAAACGTGTCTACAATGACTCATTTACAGTCATTGTGGACAATTTTTAGTCATTAAAGACAGTCATATGTAGTCTGTTTTCGACTAGTGACTACATACTCTAGCCACTATAGACATTTCAGCTAGCTTTCTTTGCTATAAGAGACCCTTGTCTTAGGTGACAGATTTTAAGGGACATCCAATGTAACAACTCTTGTTTCTATACTAACAATGATTTCCAACGTAACAAAAAACGTATTTTTGCATTGGATGTCACCTAAAATCCGTCACCTAAAACATGGAATTCTTAAAGTCTTGGTAATTGAGGTGCTCATCTCTATCATCTACTAAAGCTTGCCATTCTTGAATATTTTGCAAAGAACTCCACAAAGAAATCACATTCAATGCATTCAGAGGAATCATTGTCAACTTCCTTTCACCTTTGTTTCCACATTTTTGAAGTGGACTTTTGGAATTAGTTTGATGACAAATTAAAAAAAAAATTATGATTGCACGTCTCATTAACTTGTTTACAACAATAAAGTGGAAGAGTAAGAAGTCAAAATCAAAAATCTATTAGTTGGTTGTTGACAAATGAAAAAGAAATTCACATCATCAACAATCTCACGAGAATGGATATGTGTTTTTTTAGATAATTGACTTGTTTCCACATGCAATCCTAGTTCACGGCTAATGGAACAACCTTTAGATTGTCCACTTGCTTGTGACCGATAAATCTAAATTCATTTGGCATCTTATAGAGGTTTTCATTTATGATTGTCATGAGAATTGCTTGAGCTTGGATTGTGTGTGGACAAAGTCAACAAGCCTTCACGTTATTGTGTAACCCACTAACACAARCTTCTACAATAACATTCTTGTATAAGTGATAATTTGACCTTGAAACTTCATTAATATGTACCACGCATGCTCATAGACGTCATGATTAACAAAAGAATATAGTTTTTGCTTGAGATAACATTTACATGAAGTTGACCTTGAATAATGTAGGCAAACTCCTTGCTTGTCTCAAACATACATGTGTAATAAGGTAGTGTGTTGTAATTGCGACCCTCTCCTTCAGATCGTCCCTAGGTTAGATATAGAATGGAGACCATGTGGTCTTTAAATGGACCACTGTAGATGTTGAGTGAATCAAGTAAAAATTGATTTTGTAAATGCAAGAGCCAATCATCGACCTCGATTTCTGCACATCTCTTTACAAGATGCAAGCGGACAGATTTTGGAACACCTATGGGTCACAAATAGGTACCTATGGCCTGAAGCTTTGAAAATTCATAAGTAATTCAAATTTTTGAAATTTGATTGGTAGATATTAATGGCATCCTCACCTTTGGTCATAGTGGGAAGTGGTCCCTAGAATAGTGGTAGTTACACCTTCTTCCCTCCACAAAAATTCTATGAAGATTGAGAGAAACGAGGAGCCAATTGGTAGCCTAGATCTGTGAAGAAGATGTGACACCCCAATCTTGTGAGTGGAGAATGAAAAGGGAGAATAGACTTGCATGCAACGAAAGTTGTGCTAAAGTCACCATAGTGTAATAAAAGGAACCAATAGAGGAGCAATGTAGAGGCGGAAAATAAGAGTGGCGGAATATTTTTTTTTGTGTGAAGAGTTCTTCACGTCCATTAATCACTTCCGGAGGAGAATAATGAATGCCTAGAACTTTTCACACAAGAAGAATATTTGGCTTTGAAGAGTCAACCAAAAACCAATTCAAAACCGACACGTCCTCATTCACAAGAGAATATAATGGTTGGAGTCATTTGTCTTTCTTATGGCGCTCCATATTATCACATGCATTGAAGACGAGTTGCGTGTGACATTAAAGAGGAACCGGCGTGTGATTCAAGTGGCAAAAGCGGGGGACGGCGGGGAACGGAACGCACGTCGACGTCCGCCGGCGAGCTTTACGGACAACACACCAACTCCGATAGCAACAGGTGGCGCAGGCAGAACCGTCCGATGCTATATTTGCTCAAACTTCGACCCTCCGATCACCTAACGTTATGCTCACTCCGCTCACTTCTCTCCCTGCTCAGATCAAGCCGAGAATTGCCCCTAAGCCTATCAGTCTCTCGTGCAGACTCTTCGAGAGTGACCAGTAGCTAATGCACAACGAGAGCAGTGTCTCATTGCAATTTTGCAGAGGTACCTTTCATTCTGTTTTTTAATCAAGAATCGGTCTAGCGATGCGCAGCGAATGGTCTGTTCTCTGTCTTCACCTGCTGCTTTTCCGATCTGCTGCTGTTCGTTTTGTTAACGGATTTCCATCTGTGCTGTGGAGATAGGAGAGGCTACGGAGGCTGTAAGTGTAATGCGCTTGTTATGTGCTTGGAATTTGGGAATTTTGGCACATCGACGTCTTATTATGCATTAGTTTCTTCAGATTCAACRCGATTTGTGAGTACGGAAAGCTAGYCGGAAACGCTCGTCATGCGTTTGTGTTGTTTCACATGGTGTTAGAGCCTAGGTAGAGAKAGAAAGAGTGAGCTCTTGCTTTTATCTTGCATTTTTAGSTGTTYATTCCTGAATTCAAGGCTTGTGAATGTTGYGAGAGAATGCATTCACTTTGAATTAGAGAATTGCCAGAAGCATTGGTTTTAGGGTTAGGAGGTAAAGGCACATTGGTTTGTGTACTGACAGTGCAGGTGTTGCATTGTTTTCTTGCTGTTGAAGTACAATGTCGTCTTTTTGCAAATGCGGTTTACAGTTCTTGATCTGACGTATTTCTGTATAGATTTCGGGAGGAGCTTGCGAGCTGCCGATCCGACGATTTTTGTATGCTGTTGGATGAGGAGGAGTGTAAGATTGAGGAATTGGATTAGTTTGATCTGCAGGATTCCGCATCGTGAGCTTCTTCGTTGAAATAGTTCGAGACTGTAAGGTTGGAAGCAAGTAATTGTCATGGAAGACTCAGTGAGCAATGCTGAGACGAAAGAAAAGGTCAGCATTGCTGACACGGAAGAAAAGGAAAGTAGTGCTGAGACGAAAGAAAAGGTCAGCATTGCTGTGGCAAAAGAAAAAGTCAGCAACGCTGCGGCGAAAGGTGGAAAAGCTTTCATGAGCCTGATTCACAAGGCGAAACATCCTTCAAAGGTTTTTCCTTCACGTTCGTTCTTGTTGCACTGTTTTTTAGTGCATGGTCTCATTTGTTTTGCGTATGTARACCCTGCATTAGTTTCTGGCTCTGTTGAGATGTAAATCCTACTGCTCTCTGGAGCGAGGAAATGGCTTTTGAATAACTCTTAATTTACAGCTGCTTTAAGGTGCAGATTGTAATTTACAGCAGCCTTCTGTAGTTATGATTTTTTCTAGATTACTACGTAGTGCTATTGATATCGAAATTGATTTTCCAATAGTATCCAGCTTATAGCGCTGTCTTCCTGCAGAGATYTCATTGAAATGAATGCAATTAGTGAGCTTTGTCTGCAATTCTTCAGCTTCATTTTCACCTTCAACTGAGACAAGAATCCGAGAGATTTGCAAGGGAAGTAAATTATATAGTCTCAAGATTTTTAACGTAATCCTCCTTTTGTTTGGTGTATCCCTTACCTGTGTAAGCCAATCATTTTGAAAGAAGAGTRACAAGGTTGACACTAGTGCATTAGTAAATTATAAATTCAATCTGTTTATAGGTTTAGACCTGATAACTTCAATACTTCTGTTGCATAACGTTCAGTATTTCTTGTGTCTGCAGGAGCACACATCTAACGGATCGCCGAGTGAGCAGCAGCGAAACTTCGAAATATCTATGCACATCAGCTTTACTAGAACTGATTCAATAAGCTGTTGTGTTTGAACTAGTTGCCTTCGACTTGAAAGCTTTGGAATTGACAGTCAGACTCATTTGTTTCCATGGCTAAACCTCCTCCCGTGTATTGATTTGCAGATGATATTGACGGTGATTCTGACGATCCGCCTACAAAGTCGCCAAATTCATCTTTGGAAAGAAAGGCAAAGAATGTCTCCGACGATCYGCCTCCAAATTCGCCAAAAACGAGTTTGGAAAGAAAGGAAAAACTCATTTCCGACGAACCATCTCCAAATTCTCCAAAATCGAGTTTGGAAAGAAAGTCAAATCATGCCTTTGATGAACCGACTCCAAATTCGCCGAAGTCTAGTGSGGAAAGAAAGGCCAAACTTGTCAACAAATTGAAACGCGGTTTCAAAGGTACAATCCAGAATAAAAAAAGAATGCTGCTGTTCATATCTGCTTCCTTAGTGCCTCTTGATATGCTTGATATATCCTTACCCCTAGCTACTGGAGTCAAAATTGTGTGGTTATGGTTGTCCTTGGTATTGGTGCTAGCTTCAATTTTTGAAAAAGTACAATCACGCTTTCTACAACTAGTTGTACAAATTATGTCCCTTCTTTTTAAATACTTCGTCCGCTTCGATATCTTGACTCCCTTCTCTATTCTGTACGTGAGGTTCTTTGGAATTGCTTCGAACATTTTGCTTAGTAACTGCGAGCGACTGACATTTTGATGCTTTTATATTCCTTGTGTTGCATTAACAGGTCTGAACTAGTAGATTTGTGCTTTTCCAATTTTTAACTAAATATGAATCTGACGGTTTTTTGTGAGTATCTTGTAATCATAATATGACAGATTGTTTACAGTTTGTTGTCGAGTTTATGTAATTTGATTCTTTGTAGCCGATCGAATGTTTATGCAAAATTTTATGTGGTCCGTTTATCAGTAGGCAGGAAGAGCGCCGATGCAGACAATAGATCGCAACTTCTCAATGGAAATCCAGACGACCCTTCACCCCGTGTACGATCTGCAGATTCAATAAAAATCGCATATGGGCATAAACCAAGCTCGGTAAGTCTTCAAACATGGTCAACTAGTGATGTTTACAGCAMTCTATTAAAGGCGTTCATGTGGAGAGAATTACTTTAACTAAATAGGTCTGATTGTGACGTTGCAATGATTGAACGCTTGATAGGTAATTTTGAGAAAGCATGCGGGATCTGCGTCAACTTGGACTACTGTCAGTTGGATGTGCTTGTTCAAAGATAACATTCAGAATTTTTGAGTGGTGTTCAACGGAATCATTGCTCATTATCACTATCTATGTGGGTGCAATATGCAGCTACGATCTGTGCCCACAGTTCACAAAATCTTATGGAATTGATTTTACTTTGGTTTTCGTTGATCCAGGACCCTACAAGTATTGCTGCTATGAACAGAGAAAAGTTGATTGAACGTCAAGAGAAGCTTCAGGTTCGTCTTTTTCGTATCATTGATGGATTTTGAGAACAAGTCCAACTTCAATTGATGAAACTTTGGGGGTCTGTTAAGTTCTTAAGTACTTTTAAACTTAGTGACTTTTGATTAGCCTTCATCAATTCTGAGATCTTTATTCTAGAGAGCAATCAGCTCGTTACTGAAATGGTTTCCATTCTAGGATCTTCATGAAACAATGACCCCTGTGCAGGCTATGAACAATCAATCTGAAGAAATGCTAGATGGGGCTGGAGATTTTGCGTCGATGGCGGAAGAGCTAGCTAAGAAGATTGAAAACAAGAAATGGTACCATGTCTAGCAGTGACTTGACTCTTTTAGTCCTGCCTTCATGAAAATTCCCCCTGGAGACCATTTCCTCTTTTTTCTTCTAGTTTTTCTTAGTGTTTGAGCTCCATATCCAGCCGCGGAACCCGTCAATTTTTCACCCGAAGGCACTTGCAACAAGTCGGCTCTCAATTGAGAATGACTTGCACCAAGCTTTCAAAAGTGAAAACCTGCTGCATTCAACCGCAATTCACCACTTAGTCTGCACATTAGCAAAACTTTGTTTGAACGAAAGGGCCTATTTGAACGCACAAGTGGTAAAGTCCATTCCGTGGTCAGACCGGGCTGGGGACGTGTTCTGTTGTGGGACAAACTGAGATTACTTTCAGGTGCGCTGACACAAGTGCAATGCATTCTTCAGAATGCTCTAAAAGCCTTGTTATCTTTGGAAATGCGTCAGGGAATCGGAATCCTGGATTCTGATCTTTCATTGTTGACCCGTAAAGGGCGAAGGATCTTGTTCGGTGTTTTGCGTTTTTTTAGGCAGGTCATTGTCAAGTCAATGTTTGAATTTTTCCCGTATCTTTTGGTTATTGGGTACCGTGTCACTAGATTTTCAATGCATTTGTTTGACACATGTTCCTTCTTCCTTCTTGACTTGGTGTGTTTCATGTAGGCATACACAATCAATTGCATGACATAGGATGAGGTCATGCAAGAGTTGGTAATCAAATATGATTGCAAAGTTTGCAACCATCGAAAGTAAAAAGATACTCTGCAAAATGTAAATTGGAGTTTTCCAACTCCTGCAAAGTTCTATATCGATCAACTCAAGGTTGTCTTGTTGAAAAGTTCCATGGTGAGGTTGGCCATAAATGCAGGAATCGACTTAAAGTTTTTCAGAAAGGTTGTCACCTGTACAAATGAAAACACTAGTTAGTGTAAGATATATACACCTAAAAACATTCAAAGAAGCTCCTGAGCATGGTTCATATTATTAGGCTACCTAAATTTCATGAAGTCCAGTTGGCAATAAATAAAGGATTCCAAAACATCTTGGCATATAAATTTTGAATACTGGATCAATAAACTATGATTTCTCAGTGTTGATTATAAATATACCCAATATGAACCCCTAGGTTTTCATGTTTATGAATCGTAGGGGTCACATTTAGGTCCGTGAAGGGCACACAAATCCAACATGAGCAACAAACAGGAGGTTTACATTGAATTAGTGTATACATGAGCGGCACCAATATCTACACTCGAAGAATTGCAGGATTGGGTACCTGACGAGAAATCTCTGGGGAWGTCGCGAAATCGGTAGCCTGCAAAATAAACATCAGGATTAAGCTCTGCCAACTCAAAACAAAGGAGTCTACACAGCTGATCGAAARTTACTCATTCTGCTCTTTCAAATACTATGGACATCACAAGAGCTAAATGAGGGCAAGCAAGCAAGCCATCCAGTAATTTGAGATTCAGTCAGGACAAAGATCAATGCAAATAATCCGATGTTTTAAGACCATATAAGCTAAAGCAGAAAAGTAAAATTGGAATATGTCAAGTTAGTTTCTTAGTTCATACATGTAATTCCTTGTAAGAAAATCAACAAATATCTGACATAAGAAGTGAAGAGTCTTAAATATATCCAGAAGAGGGTTCGAAAGTTACAAGCATATCCATCTGGCCTCGGTTAAGCTGAAACAGCAGTCTGTCATCATCACTGGAGGCATAGATGGATTGGAGCGTGAACACCGTCACAGGCATCTGTGTCAAGGAGTCTTTCTCCTCGTGCATTTGTACCTGCAAATGTTGCAGACAGTCAGAGCAGTATGACGTGAGCAGTTCATAATGCAAGAAAGCCACAAGCACAACACAGACGCTTTTAATAAGTGGTTGACCTAGWGGTGATGAAGCTGAGTTGAGTTGTGCGACTGGAAATTACCTTGTATCCAAACAGTAAATAACAAGCTTCCCTGAAGAGCGAAATTTTATCTGCAAAGATCTTTCGRTACCTGTACTCATCACGTGGTCGAATCAGCGAGGACTTCCCAAAATTACAAACAAGAGCCATAGGACAAGTACRTCAGAATGTAGCTAATCCTTCGTCCCCAGTTCACAAAGAATTTGATGTGATTATCAGAATAAACTAAGGGAACGACGTCCAGCAGGCAAATGGGAATAAAAATAATTCCCAAGGAACGAAAAGGCTCAAATTAAGCCTCACGTTTTTTAAGCACTCTGGAGTAGGTCACATGGGGACCTACTTTAGGCCAATTATGTCAATTTTAGAACCWCCAAATGTTATGGACTTCACTAATTCTGATGGTATTAAATTTGGATCCATCCAATTTAGCGGCAATTCAGACAAGAATGACGGAGGATATTGATTAACTACCGAACAAATGGACTAAAAAGAATAATACCGATCTTCGCGCTTTTCCAAGGATGCAATTTGCTTCGTTAACGCTGCCAATTCCTCAGATTGAACCTGGTCAGGTCCTCTTGAAACTMCGGTAGGCTTCGTACTACTTTCTCCTGCCTCAGGTGAACAAGCACTGTGAGAATGGCACGGAAAGTACTTCAACCCAATTTCCACTAGAATTCATCACGTAATATTGAGCATAGAGAGAAGGCTCATAATCAAGAGTGAAAATCCGACATCCGTACCTCCAACACCTCCGACAAGATGTAAGACTTTTGTCGTTGCCTGATTGAACTCACCCCTTCCTAACTGTAAAATTAAGCAATTGTGCAAAAATATGTGAACCGTCAAGTATGATTGGCAACTTAACCTSTAAGTGCMCAAATGGMCAAAYTGGCCTCTTTATATTTGTAATRGTTATACCAAACTAAAAGACTCTGGAGGTTGGAGATTATCACTGTGATTCGCGAGTTARGATCCAGTCTTCGTAGGTTCTGACCAATAACCTCGCCCATGAAGAAGAAAATCCTACACAATTCTAGGACAATACAGGGAAAGAGACGCTAGAACAGAACTGAAYAGAAAAYAAAACAGTGGGCGTCACATGGACAGCTGTTAAGAAAAAGAACTCCCACGCTTTCAAATCCTAACAAATTCTACATAARGACCGGTCCGGATAGAGGTGCCCAAGAATACGTACCCTCAGCTCTAACGATGCTACTTCTTTTCTGAGACTTTCACCTTCTCGGTCCAAGGATTTGATCTTTTTATATGCGTCGTTCATTTCCTCGGTAAGACTCTCAATCTTCTGTCGTTGCTCGGATGTGATATTGTTGCTTTGCAAAAGTGCTGCTTCTAGTTGAGTTGTGTGTTGTTGAGCTTCTACCAATGCTGACGAAAGCTCCTGCAACAGGTCATGCAATTTGCAACTCTGATACCATGTTCATCTGAACCGTTCCTTACACTTCGAATTTTCAATTACGGAAAAGCCTGGTTGAAGTATGTGGACACGACGTGACTGATGGTCGTGGGGATACTATGGAAAACCGGCACATCAAATACTCTGGACACTGCGCCATGAAATCTCTGATGCTGGGAATGCATGCGTTACCTACTATCGTGCTTCTGTTCGGGTTTGCTTCAACCGTTACTTGAACTGCAACATAAGAAGTGATGTAGAAAGAGTGAGGCAAACCTGAATCCGGCTTTCCTTGGAATTTTCAGGAGTCGACAGCGATGCTATTTTATCACCAGGCTTCCTATGGCTGGCAATTACAGCCTCTTCATTGTCATATGACTCTAGGATTCTCTTCAACCCATCTCGCTCTGTGCTTATCATGGCGACCTGAACAAAAGGTAAAATATGGAGACCGTTTTATATTGGGGTCACTTAAAGAAGTTTCCACACTATTACCCTAAAACCAGGTCCAATATCCCCACAGTTRAGAGATTCATTGTCGGAGGARAGATGAGGCAATAAGTGAGAAGGTGACTGTCAATAGGCAAACAAGAGATTKCAGCRAAAATCTCAGAGAACTCGAAATAATTGATACCTTGCGCTCAAGTCTAGCAGACTTCACCATGGCATCTGCAACCTCATCCTGCAGGGACGCGGTCCTTGCTTCTGCGTGCGTTTTAGCCCTTTCGGCTCTTTCAACAGATCTTTGAAGCTCTGCTACTTGAGCGGCAGCCTCTCCAGTTTTTGCAGTTGCAGCTACAGCCGTTTCTCCCTCATGTCCAGATTCTCTAGTAGTTCTGATTTCACCTGTTTACTCACACAACCAGGTCACCAACTTAACCGACACTACAACCATAGAAATAGAGTCAGGACTACTGAAGTACCAAATACTTGGGAATAAAATTCTTCGTCAGGGTCCTTTCAAAATTTGACACACATGGGACAATAACACATGTCCGGTTATCTTTCAAGATCCCTTCCGAACACTCTCCTTTCAAGCTACCTTCCAAGATTACTTCCAAGCATCCACCAAGGTAAAGGAGGTAAAGTTACAACCTAAGCAGAAGTCCAGGCACACTTGTTACTATATTACATTGTTTTAAGCAGGGGACATCGCAAGCCAGATAAAGATGTTATAGACAAATCTATTTTGCAGTACAAATCAAGGTATTGATAAAGAGTAATAAAAAAGAGTATTAAAATTTGAAAGAAATCCATTATATTTGTAATCCTGTTCCAGCATTAAGCAATCTAACATCACTGCAATCAAAAGTAGTCCTGAATATTCATCATTTTCATGACATATCCATCCAGTAGATAAGGACCTTCAGGATAAGGTGCACAGTGCAGATATCAAAATGAAACTGCGAACCACAAGTGCGGTTCTCAAGCTAGAAAGCTTCATTTTACCATGTTGCGGCACTTGTAAGTGCATCGAATAGAGTCATGCACATKATCATGGTCGTCACAATCAAGTGCAAACGTAGACCCAGGACCAAAGTGTTCATCAACGTTGTCGAACTCCACTGTCCCAAGCTCGTTTTCAGGTCGAGTAGAGAGAGCCAGCATTCGATGACTGCCAGATCGCTGCGCTACATTGTACACCTCGAGAGCTTTACGAGAAAGAAAGTCATTGTCATCCACAGGGTCTGTAGGTACTCGTAGTCTCTTCGTTGGAGATGGTCGCTCTAGTTGATCCATGGCAGGAGAGCCGGGGCCAGGAAGATCTGTAACGAGGCCAATGGAGAGGGTCACGTCTTTCACAACAAGAGCTTAGCCAAACCACAAATAAATTTAACAAATTAAAAAAAAAAAAAAAACTAGGGACATAACTCAATTGTAAAGCCCAAAGTAGTCAACAACTTCCAACAAGAAAACATCTAAGGAGTCACTGAAGGAGTACGGTTGCTCCGACAGGAGTGTCAAGACAAACGAAATCCGTGCAAGTAGAACTAGCATTAACCCCTAAAAGGCCCAGAAGACCCGGAAGGAGCTTCTCAAGGCACAAAACTCGAGTTCAGTGCCACATTAATGACAATTTCAGTCAATTCACAGAACTGGGACTCCTACGAAAACTTTGTTATTGATCTGATGGAGTTGTGAAATCCCCAGAATAGAAATAACGAAAGTTTGAAAAATGAACCTATCAAAAAAGTCAAGAAATTACGACAGTACATTGTTACATGAGGTCTTGCTCGATTATTCAATTCGGATGGTTCTSTATACTTATAAGATAGTTCGCTRACAGTTTAACAATTCTAACTCAAGTAGGTTTTCCTGAAGTTGTTCATCTGCAGTTCAACAATTCTAACTCAAGTACAAAAGAATAAGTTCTTACATGTAGGATAGTTCAAGATCAAAACCGAACTCCAAACCGCATGTAAATGGCCACATCTATTCTCAAGACACTCCAAAGCTTCCAATTAATGCAAACTTCACTACTTGTTGCTCTAACCTATCCTACAGCCTATCCTGTAAAATGACAGGGTCAAAAWTTCAAACTTTGGACTTTATTTTGGTATAATCTATAAATTCCAAAAGGAGAGTAGTAGAAAAATATATGAAAACTGCATGCGTATAAGGGTTCATGCCTTAGAATTTTGCTCTTTAAATGAAATCAAACCAATCAAAAGTTCTCTCAGCTCTCACAAAGTAGCAAGAAGCAGAATTTTAGACAGTTCCTAATTCCATATAATACCAGAGAACCGTCTTCTTTGAACAGGGGAACGAGTGATCATGGTGCCCSAACCGTTCCGGCTTTGATTGATTCCCGCGGAGGCAATCCTTCTTAGTCCTGCCATCAAAACGCGATGACTCGATAAGGAAAAGGAGGCTAAATTCCTTATGTTACCAACAGCAACTCATCTATTCATATAATCGATTGACCTTATCGGCAAGTGCTGTAAGCATGACTTGGTTRCATGTCTGATTCTTGAATGATAATGGGGTTGTCTGCTGCCACTTACAGTGGTCCGCAATCTCCCACTTTGAAACTGCTTAAGAAATTCGWAAATAGAAATAGAAATCTAATCTCGACAGATTTGGCTCTTGTACACAAAGCGATCTCTCCAGAGCTCAAAACATCTCCCAAAAATCWCACCACTACACATAYTTAAATSCTTATAGTTACGCATATAGCATTCTGTGGTTTACAGCAGGAACCGAGGAAAACGTTAAGGAAAGTAAAYGCTTAAGGGTCACAAGCAAACTACACTCCACAGCAACGCAGAGAAGTCGCGGCGTCATGAAGATTCTAGAAAACAGCCACGCCGGCCTTACACAGCAGTTTCCAGATCATAGAATACTTAAACCCTAAACCCCTGTCCACATCACTTGTCGTGGAATCCGCACAACGTCTTCGACCGCCAACTGCTTGATCTTGTGGCAATGTACTATAACCCTAGAATCTAAAAAGAGGTCAGTAAGCTCGAAAAAGGTCATCGAACAGTGACAATGCTCTCCTTTAGTGACGCAAAAACCTGAACCCTAAAACACTACCTCTCTCCTTTAATCCAACTATTACAGCACAGAATCCTCGTGGATCCACTGTAAAGCTTGCGTCTATCAAAACACTGATCCCCTCCTCGGTCTCTGAAGTGGCAACAATGTGCCACAACGAATGTAAAGAACACCCTCACAACGAATGTAAGGGGCTGGATATCACTGGATGTTGGCAGCAATTCCAATGCAATTGTTGGATTGGCAGCACCACTCCAACAAATGCGTTTTCTCGGAGATCAGATCCACAATCCGCATTACAAAACACAAGCCATGGGGAACCGACATCATCGTCTCCAGTTTCACCATACAATAAAAGTACGGATGAAGGGGTTTAAGCTAACAAAATGCAAGATCACAACCATAATTCAAAATCTTGGAGAGACAATTGAGGCTATACTGACCTAATCAGATGTCAATGTGATCGCCGAATSGCAAATTTGGTCCCGCTCCTCCAACAACCAAAAGTAGCAAAATTCAAAACAACAAAAAATGGCACAACTTTCCGATTCCGAAAAAGAATGTTCTACTTGATACAAAAATATTACTGAACATCAGTGAGTGCGAGCTGCAAAAAAAATCTGCACAAAACTGGCTGCAGTGAGACAATTTGAAAATGGTGCCGATAACAATCCCCTTCAAGATGCGTGATGCTGCAGTTTGCAAGGCTGCTAAATAAAGTGAAGGAGTGGGAAAGCTTTCAAAAATCTGGAGAATACAGTTCAGTGAATGGATGAACTGTTTAAGAGGACGGACGAAGTGTTCCGTCCGTCAGCATCTGTCAATATGTGGATGAATAAGGTCAGACTGAAAGAACCAAAAGGACAGTGGCAGCCGATACAGCAACCAGTGAGTAACTTATATGTAGAAAAAAACATAATCTTTGAGAAAAAAATTTCAAAATTTCAAAATTTCTTTTTTATTGTCTGTTTTCTATTCTGCCCGACAAACTACTTTTTGGACATAGAGTGGCATAACTTTTGCTCTTGGGCACCGATTGAAATAAAAATTACATTTTCAGAAAGCTGATGTGATTTCCTACCTTCAGAAACTATTCAAAAAATAATGTCAAAAATTAAGGTCACACAAGCCTGTCCAAAATCCCAAGTGTCCCCCGTAGGGACTTTGGTCTTTTAGGGGTTAAGGTCAATTGCGCTTTTGGGTGTACCCACCTTAGTGACTCTGCGGCCTATACTCATTTTGATAGTGCAGTGTTCCCAACGTGACAGAATGGCAGGGAAATATTCACAGGCGGTGAAATTTTTGCCATAGTTGGCAGTCTGGCAGATTTGGTCCCCATCTGTTTTGGACCATTCTACACTGAATAGTGAAATTAGGTTGCCCCTCACTGATTTCCCGACATGCCCCACTATTTAAATATTTATGGTTAATGTACAAAAGTATCCTACTTTTAAATTAGTAATTGGTGTATTTGGAACTCATGAACTTCCATGTGCACAAATAGAAGTATTTGTATAAATATTTTTTGACTTTGATGGCTTTTACAGTCACTTTCTTGGAGGAAGGCAACCTAATTGCAAAGGCAACCTAATTGCAAAGGCAACCTAATTTCACTATTTAGTGTAGCTAAGGGAGAGGCACCCAATGGCGGCACTATACCCAATGCCGTCCGATTCTATAGAGCATAATCATTTCAGACTATAAATGTAGGTAGGTAGTACATGACTTATTTCTTTGACCTAAAATAATAAGCAGTTTACAGTCTCACTACATTTACCTTCTAGAATGAATGCAGGACCTAGAAAGGAACGGCATTGGGTACATGGATGCCATTGAGTGCCTCTCCCTTATTTGTGCTTCGAGCAACTCAATCAGATTCAATTAGAACAATCCGAAATGCTTAGTACTTACAAACAAGATACATTAGAAAGATAACCCACATCATTCCATGCTTAACTTAACTTAATCCCCACATGGAGCAAAGATCAAGTGCAAGATGTACTGCCTGTTCTGAAGGAGGTTGGGCGGTCTCATTGTAAGTTAACATCACATGGCCAGCATATCTCTCTGCAAGCACAAAGAACCGACCTTTCTCTGCTGCTGCTGCCATGTCCCCCCTCTTGCTTTGATTCTCTCTTAACCCTGAAATCGCCAAGGAGGACGTTTTTTTGTCCAATGGATGCCAGAGAATCTTACTAGTAGGACAAAACACAAGTGCAACTATTCATCCTCAAAATTTTGTTATGAAAAGGGGAGGTCTCCTACAACAGTCAATTTAACTTCCAGTAAGTACTTTTGCAATTTTTTTAAGCAAATGATTCACACGGTAACCAAAGGGAAGGTATAATTTCCGAAGTCACCAACCCATCTTTTAAGGGTTGAACATCTGTTTTAATGGGCTGTTTTCACTACTCCTTTTGTCCCACTAGAAGCTTCCTAATCAAGCTGATTTACAGTCTTTCCAGGAAGAATTTGGGAAGCTTTTAGTGGGACTGAGGGAGTAGCAGATTCTGATCTCTTGAAAGCAGCCTACTTCCCAACACATTGCTCAGGCAGGTGTAAACTGCAACAATCGGACAACAGCCCTTCGATACTCCCCGTGAACGCGTTCCGCTGCAAATTGAGTCCCACTACTGACACGAGATTCGACAACGACGCCGGAATCACGCCGGTGAGACGATTAGAGCTCACGTCCATCCGTGACAAGCCCGTCAAATTACCCAAAGTCGCGGGAATCTCGCCCGTTAACATATTGTTCGTCAAATTCAGCTTAACCAAACTGTTGATGTTGCCGATCTCGGCGGGGATGGATCCCGTGAGCTCGTTGAACGCCAAATTGATCCCCTGCAGCTTCCGCAGCTCCCCGAGCGCCGACGGAATCTCCCCGCTCAAGCGATTGCTGCTGAAATCGAGTGTCGTCAGGTTTGTCAGCTTCGCAAGCTGCGGTGGAATCGCCCCCATGAGCTCATTCTCGCCGAGCTTGAGCTCGACTAACACCACGCACTCCCCAATGGCGCTCGGAATGCTCCCGTTCAACCGATTGTTGGACAAATCCAGCACGCCGTGATGCTGCACGAAGCTGGATGTCGGCAACCCCTCGATTTGAAAATCCGCCGCGATTTCATCCGGAATGGGTCCCGTGAGTTGGTTGTGGGAGAGCACCAAGTAGTCGAGGTTCACGAGCTTGCCAATTTCTTTCGGGATGGAGCCCGTGAGGGAGTTGTTGCCCAAGTTGAGCGTCGTCAATCTCACGCAATTGCAAAGCTCGGCAGGGATGGGGCCCGTGAGGTTGTTCCCTTGCATGGAGAAGGTGGTGAGATCCGTCAGCTGTCCAATGCTTGCCGGGATTTCGCCCGTGAGCTCGTTATTGTCCAGCACTAGATACGCCAGCAATGTCATCTTCCCCGCCGACGGCGACAACGTCCCTGTGAGCTCGTTCCCCGAAAGCAGAATCTCCACCAACGACGTCGAATTCCAGAGCTCCTCGGGAATCTCGCCCGTGAGGTTATTCTCCCCTAACGACAGGATCATGAGATTGGGTAAGCTCGCGAGGTACGTGGGGACTTTTCCTGAGAGTTTGTTCGCGGTGAGGTCGATCTCCGACGCTGTCATGCATTTGGTGAAGACGTTATCCAAAGTCCCCGACAACTGGTTGTCGTTCAGTGAGATTTTTTCCAGAAGAGGTGCATCGCAAAGCTCGCTTGGAATGGCGCCCGTCAACAAGTTGTTGTCAATTGCGATGTGACGTACATTGGGACACGTCCCCAGATCAACCGGGATGGTGCCCGTGAACAGGTTGTTGCTCAGAAGCAACGCCGTCGCGTTTTTCCAATTGCACAACCATGTCGGGATGGCGCCCGTCAGCTTGTTGCCTTCCACGGAAAACGAAATGATGTTAGTAAGCGACGCGAGCGACGCCGGAATGGGTCCACTAAGGGAGTTGAACGGCAAGTCCAGGACCTCCAGCATAGTGCAATTGGCAAGCGACGCAGGAATGGATCCATTGATCCCCACCGACGGCAAGTTGAGCGTCACCAAGTTCTTCAGCTCCCCAAACGACTCCGGWATGGTGCCCGAGAATTCGTTTCCACCAAGGTCCAGCTTCCGCAACGCACCGCATTTCGCAAGCTCCCAGGGGATGGCTCCCGTGAAGTGCCCATTCCCCAAGTACAAGCTTTGGAGGTTCACGAGGTTCCCAATCTCACTCGGGATGCTTCCCGTCAAGGTATTGCCCCCGAGATCGAGCTCCTGTAACCCCGTCATGGTCCAAATCTCAGCTGGGACCGTCCCCGTGAACGAGTTGTTGCTCAAGTCCAGCTTCGTCACGGCCGGCAGAAGCGCGATCAAAGGGGAAATCGGCCCCGAGAATAGATTACTCCCCAAGTTCACAACCTCCAGCTTCGACATAGCTTCGCTCCAAGCAGGCAATGCGCCCATCAAGCTGTTCTCACTCACTGACAAGTAGCGGAGGTTCACTAACCTCGCCAGCTGCGGGGGCAGCACCCCAACCAGCGAATTCACAGACAAGTCCARCCGCTCCAGCATCACCAAGCTGCCGATTTGCTGCGGGATTGGTCCCGTGAACGAGTTTCCAGCCAAGATGAGCGTGTTCAACATGACCAGATTCTCAATCTCCACAGGAAGCTCCCCCGAGAACGCGTTGTAGCTCACGTCGAGATACTCCAAGTTCAGGAGCCCTGTGAAGAAGCTGGCAGGGAGGGTCCCCGAGAGGAGGTAGTTTGTGTTCACGTCGAGGAGACGAAGCTGCTGGAGGTGTGCGAGCTCACCAGGAAGCGCGCCGTGGAAGGAATTCAAGCTCAAGTCTAAAGATTGGAGGTGTTGGAGGGATGCGAGTGCGGGGGAGATCGTGCCAGTGAGTCCCAGCCCGTAGAGGGAGACATTAGTTACTTGGTGAAGCGCGTTGCAAGTGACGCCCGTCCACGTGCAGGGGGTGGTGGTGGCGCCGCTGCTGTGGGTCCAGTCGGGGAGCGGGTCGGTCGCGCCGCTGGTGAGCGAGTCCTTGAATGCGAGCAGCGCTTCCTTGTCGATGTTGCTCGACTGAGAGTGCACACCCGCAATGTGAGTGCACAYACAGACACACACCAGCAGCCATACGGCCACCACGGCCACTATCCCTCCGCGTCTTGACGTTGCTTGCATAGTGTTCCCCGCCATTGCCCCAGATCATATGGAAATAGCTAGCTAGATGGTTCACAAACTGTTGAATGACGTCGTTCTTTCGAGCTCAGTCATGCAGTCCAAAGACATTGACGAATTCCAGCAGCTGCCATTGCCCGCAAGCTCTCGTCGTCGTCGTCATCTTCTTCCGCTCGCTGGACTTGCTGTCTCCTACACTGGATTCAATCTTAATATCAGGCGGATCGATCTCTACTCTGTCGGTGGCTTGGGAATCAAACTCATCTGGAAACTCCTCCGCATTCGATCACGTACTCCAGCSGCGATTCGCTAGAAACGGCCACCCTCATCAGCACAGGAGCCTGTGGTCGCTGATTGAGTGGGGACATGCAAACATCGGGTATCTGGAGTRGAATTTATGAGCATTTGATGCAGGGGGGTCTACGAACTTGGGCCCACTCTCATCATCACCACTCTAGCAAAACGCAATATTCTTGTTAGTAACTGAGCTGTTTGCCAWCACTCAAAGACTGGCTGGACATCACCCATGGCCGGAATCCCGGAATCATACGAGAGGAGTTTATGCATGCAATCTCACAGTAACGAAACACTTGACATTGGTGTGTACCCAAAAGTGTGCACCGCCCAACACAAAAAAAAAGACTTCCAACGGAGAGCACCTAAAGCTCTCTGCAACATACAGCGAGCGAGCTTATCACAAAATTCACTGAACCTCGAAACATACAGGAAGCTAGCTAGCAATTCCATCAGCTGACTAAACAGAAAAGCCTCGCTAGCGGTGGATATTAACAAATATTTATTCACCTCGATCGAACACAAGCAAGCTTCAATCGTCCTTAMGCTTCGGGTGCAGATTCCAAAACTACTCGATCGTCGCAAAGAACAGAGCCGTCACCACCTGACATTACAAGTTCTAAAATGCGCTTGCTTCTCAACACCCAGTGAGCATACAAATATGCTGCTTCTTTTTGTTTTTATAAGAGCTTCGATTCGTCTCTCTCGCTGGCTACGCAATGGCCTCCGCCTTGAGCTTCATCAATTGGCTCTTCTTCCAACTTTATGCCCGCCAGTTCAGTTTCTCTTCGAGCTACCATCATAACTTTATTACATGGATGTCTATTGTTTTTATCTTGTCGACCTGGTATTGGTCAATGCAAGTAAGTTCGCGTATACCTCCCTCGCACGTATCTATGTCGTAGAACAACGCTCAACCTATGAGAGTCTTTGAAATGTCCATAATTATACGTGCAGTTTTCAATGCAGCAGGCGCCCTGGGGACGAATTTCTACAATGATGAAGCCTGGAAGAAAGAGAATCTGCTCCAATTAAATGATATCATTTTAAAATTCAGCTGCAACATGCATGCAACAGTCGTCATTGGGAATGGAGTTTTTATTTTGTTCCGCTCAGTTTTTTCTAGGCAGCAGCAAATGATCTCATGGTGACGCTGCAAACTTTGCCATGCAGCAAACGATTTAACTCCTTTAAGGTTTAAGGTAAGCGAACCCAACACCAACCATTGAGCTAATACCTCCCAAATATAGGACTTTTGTTGATTCTAGAATGAGAATCTATGAGATAAGTACATGCCTTAACTTCACAATAAGTGAAGTTAAGGCATGTATCATTGTCATAGATTCTCACTCTAGAATCAATGACAACCCTACATTTGGGTGGTATGAAGTCAATGGTTGGTATTGGATTCGTTTACTTTAAAGGTAGAAGCACCAGTTACCAATCATGCCCAATATTGGCCTGGGTGAACTGACCCCTCACTGGACCACTCGGAAAACCCCTAATTTTTTTTATTTTCCATGCATGATAGAATTTGCAAATTCTAAATTCATATTTGCAATTAGAGGCCCCAAATTAGCTAGGTGATGTGTACAAGGTAAATTAATCAAGCCCCAAATAGGGGGCTTTTTATTGGCCGTGTCTAAAGGACAGAAACTATGGTATCGACTCTCGTTTTGAAGTTTGAGTTTCCCAATTCTATCTGTAACCGCATTCACACTCCACAATGAGATTGCGATTGGAGTGGAGATGTGAGGTTCAACTAATGAATGAATTAACTCATGACAAAGCCTCGCAATACACCAATCTTGTTTTACTTGCATCCTTGGAATTACTTGGAGTGGCCGAGCAAGGAAGTCAGTTCACCTCATCCTCAATACCAGCCAAGGCAAACTGACCCTCTTATGGCCCCTTTTTTTATCCTTGGAGAAAACAATGGTTTTTTTAAATGTCTCATATAATAAAATTTGCAAATTTTGAAATTCGGATTTGCAATCAGAAGACCCAAATTAGGTATAAGAGGTAAAGAAATACAAAATTGACTCGGCTCAAAATAGGAGGCAATTTTAACATTTACCTTTTGATGGGGCAATAAGGGGGGTAGTTTGCCTTGGGTGCCCAATACCCAACTTGTAGGGGTGCAATATTTCCAATTGAGGCTAGAATAAATTTCCAACCAAAGCTTGGAATGCATTTTTTTGGTCCTCTTTGAATTTGAGACTAAAATAGCCGACACATTTCTAGACACTTAAACAATTAAGCATATTTGGAGCATAGGTTTTTTGGAATTTTTGTTATGTACTAAAATAGTTTGGAAGGATTGCATACTTTTTGAGAATTTTATCACACAAAACGTAATTACTACAAAAAATTTCAATGGAAGATTCTCTTTGACCTATAATGATGATTTAGACCTTTCTATTTGTGACCATAGGCTAAGTGCAAAATCAACTAAGAGCTAGTTGCAATATTGAGAGCCTTGCAATCAATTCATAACGTGCCACTTTTGCTCCGAGAAATACAATACAACTTCATGGAAAGTAGGCAGCCTATAGATTGAAAATGGGGCTGATTAGAAATGGATTGGCTACCTTAATAAGGTTATAACACATGTCTTCAATGAGTAAGCAAGTCAGTTGGAAGTAGCGAGTAGGAAAGTAATTCTCCATTGATTAGAATTGGAAGACTAGACATTGGCTATTGGTCAAGCTAGAGTACTTTTTGGCTCTCCAAATTCACTTTATTTTCAATTTGGGGAATAAGAATTTGAAAATTTTGCAATCTCCATATTTCCTATCTTTTTCCATGGGAAAATTTCCACCACCTCATACTGGAGACAATTTGCTCCAAAATTGCTTGAATGATCAGATACTAGTATTTCTACCATAGGGTGTTGTAGCCATATATGGCCTCGTGAATGCACATTCTTCAATTTTAGTCCTTGTATATGAGATTTTTTTATTGCACAATCTTCTTGCAAAAATCCACTGTGCAAATCACAAAACAAGGGTGCATTCCCAAGCAATCTCGCAAAAATATAAGCTTTGAAAATAGATTTTTACCGCATGCATATGGTCTTTGTACTCAAAATTTGCAACAATATTTGCATTGTATGAGCAATGCTAACATCCTTCAAGGGATAATCAAAAGGCATGTAAGTTATCAATTAAACTTATTTGTGATATATCATGGACATTGAACACTCCAAAATATCACACAATGCAATGCATGAGAAGCAATCTTGTTTTCCTAGGAGTATGATAGAAGGCAAAAACACCCAAAATAACAAATGCAACGTAATTAGAAGCACCTTTAAAAAAAATCTCATTCTTGTATTAAAAGCAATTGAAAATCATAAAATTTATTAAAAAAAAAATAGAATTTTTAGATAAAACATGTAATATCCTTGAATTTTCAAAGAAGTTCGTGAATTAAGCCTTTTCTCTTCAATTGAATTTTGAAGATATAACTTCAAAAATTCACCAAAAATACAATTTCTATCCTTAATACATGAATTTTTTTTTGATTGGTCAAAATTGTGATTTCTATTGAACTGTAAAAAAATTTCTTAAAAATATCAATTAGTTCCTCAAATAGTAAGCTTTTCAACACTAGGAAATTCTAAACACATTGTGCTATTTCTCTTATGATTTTTATTTTTACCATAGCGATCTTAGTTTTGAATATAAATACTGAAAGACAACCCCATGTTTTTAAAAGAAAAAAAATTCAATTTTTTTTTTTTCTGCATGAAAATTCTGCCCGCCATTGGGCAACGACCAAAAAATGGTCGTTTGAGCGCTTAGGGGTTAAGCATTTGCTGCCAATCCACATGATCTTTGTGCTAAACCTAATCACCGGAGGTTTAATGAGACCCCTAATGTGCCCCTTGCATTAACAACTATGTAGATCTTCCAATACCGATGCATTTGACCAGGCTCCACTTTATTTAGAGACAGGAGTTGACTTGGTAATCAAATTATTTTCAGCCTTGGTTGAAGTCCAGAATGCGCTTCAAAATTTACTGAAAAATATTTCGAAGATGTTTTACCTCCCCAAAATTCAGTTTCAGTGCTTAGGTGATCGCTTTATGGACCTCCTACCTTATGTTTTTACCAAAGACGCTCCAAAATTGCCATTTCTAATATAAGTACCAAATTTTAGAAAAAAATCATTTTTTGACACATGTAACCATAGGATACTGTAGTATGCTAGTTCTAAAAGATGTGAAAATGTTTTTAGAATTTTCTACCATGTAGATTGCAAGATATTAGGGTTTGAATTCACAAAAATTGTTTTTTTGGCCCTGCGAAAAACCGGGCAGCTGCACTTCACAAGCTCACATTTATATGAAAAAATGTCCAAAATGGTGGTTACACTTTTATTTCATTCTTCAAGGCAAGTTGGTTACATGCTCGCAAAATTTCAAATCATTTGGAATTGTACAACATATAGGAAAAAAATAGTAAGTAGAAAGAAGTTGAAAATGACTCAAAATACTAAATTGTAAACTATTTTATTTATGGAATTGAAAAAAGCCAATCCCAATGGTTAAAATGTTGTAATAATCAATTTACCCCCATTGTTTTCATTTTTTTCCAAAAATATAAAAAATTGAATTAAATAATGGTTTCAAACTTTCTTGTAGAATAGAGATTTTATGACTACTTGCAAACTACCCCAAACTAAAACTCCTCGTAACTATTCACTCTATGATCAAAATAGAATGATTCAAAGCTTTCCATTTAAATAAAAATCTAAAAAACCAATTTCAAATTTTTATTTTCTTGAAAAGTAATTTTTAGAGAAGGTTCTTTTGTCGCCTGGGTTGCCCGCCGAGCAGTGAAAACAACATATCATACAATAACTTTTTAACTATGTAGTCAAAGGTTATGAAAATTATTGGGCCTTAAAGCTATTCCTTAGGCACATGTTGTGTGAAAATTTCAAAGAAAAAAATTTAAAAAAATCCATTCGTAAAGAGCTTCCCAAAAATGCTATGTTGCCAAAAAAATGTAGTTTGTGCATTTAGGGGTTAATCGCCATTTTCACTCCATGTAAGGTAGGAGGCTCTTAAAGCAACCATTTTAGAGTTGATTGACTTTTGAAGGAAGCTAAGATCCTTGAAACAATCTCCAGTAAAATCTTAGAAGAAGAAAAATGTAATTGGCATTTAATCCATGTTGTTTCATATTTTTTGAAGCTTTGTGGAGTTAGTTACAAATATTTGAAGTTGAAATGCAGTGGTCATCAAAAGCGACCACCTCCTGAAATGTGAAGATTTGGTACACTCAAGAATAAAAATGTACCTATAGGTCATGTCTACTTTTACTGCCCAATCGGAGTTCAAGCCACCTATCTTACATCTGCAAAAATTATTATGTACCTATGTAGAAGAAATTGGTTTAGAACCAAACTTTGTTCCTTCATATCTTTTGCGTACAATATTGGCAAATGTCACAAATGAATCTTTGTTGCATTGGAAACTCCTTTCACTTGCCAACAAAAAAATCTATGAAGATTTGACTATTTTAATAAATATGAACTAGGCATAGTAACAAAAAGTAGAGGGTTTGGGAGGATTCACCTCATGGGTCAATTAGCGGATTAGGCATGCATGGGAGTAAGAAGGCTCTTATTGCATGGATTAATCCCAACAAAAGTAGTAAATACAAGAGTTATTCAGCCCCAAGAATTGAAAAGTTAGATGCACTACCCAAAAGTAAAAGTGAGTCTACCCAAAAGTAAAAGTGAGTGTAAACATCAATTGTTCACTTTTCATACATACTGGAGATGGAGGTGTTCTTTTGTCCTCTCATAGTCATAGTTGTAGCTCATGAATGGTTCAAATTATTTGTGCCTTTAAGTTTAATCTAAGCCTTTGAGTACAATTATTTTGCCTAAGTCTATTTTACAAAATCTATTTTACAAAAGTTTGGTCATACAACATCTCACATTAAATCCTTTGTCATTCATATTTTAGTTACTTAATGGAGATTTCTTTTTTATCATGAAAAATCTGTGTATGGATGTTTCCTAAGTATCTATACAATCAAATCTTTAAAATTCTTTGTCAATGTTTTTAATCAGTTATCATATAAAATAACTACTACTTATTGTAACAATTCACCAAAAAATGGAGTTTAGTTTTCCTAAAAGTGAAATATGGTATGTTTGATTGAGCTTTTGTAAGAATTGAATGTTAATTGTGCAAGACAAAAAAATGCCAATTGTATTATATTATACTATACAAAATTATTTGAATAACACAATAGATGGTTTGTAAAAATATTGCAGTCTTGCCACTACACAAAACATGTTGAACGGAAAGCAGTTTGCACCGGGCAACATACTCTTGAGGTGGATGATTGGGCATTACAACAACCAAAGTAAACTACCCCACTCCAAATCAAATGGGAACGAGCCCATTATGGAAGCCATACATTTCAGAACTTGAATGTATATCATCAGTAACACAATTTAGCAAACACTAAGCTTACTTCCATTTTGTCTGGAATGGGGTAGTTTACCATTACCCATGAACCTTAAGGCGGACGATGAGCGTCCGATGAATGTCAAAAAATTCTCTTGTGTAGGACACAAGTGGAACCATTCATCCTTGAAATTACGGGTGGAAAAGGGAGATCCTCTACATTACTTACTTTGACTTCTAGTGAGTGTTTTTTTAATTCTTTTTCTTTAAATACCAAAGATTCCCATGGTATCAAAATGGATGATTTCGAGAGTCAGTAGACCGTCCTTCAAGGGTTAAGATCAGATCAGAGGCAGATGCCTGACCCCCAAATTACTGATATTACATAGTTTTATTTGTTTAGTGATTGGCCAGGCCTTCAAGTCTTAAATTATTGTTTTTCACTTTACCTTCCCTGAACTTAAATTTCAGTGACTACCTCACAACAGTCACAATTGACAATTGATTGAATTTCGCTATTGATTAATGTGACAATTTTGTCTTTATTTCTTGTGACAAATCTTTTGGTCATTCTGAATGAGTGAGTTCTTTCAGTTATTTGTTTCATTACTATCACTTCAATTTCAATACTGAATTTAGAGTAGGAATATAATTAGTATGCCACCCATGTTATCTTTGAATTGTACTAAGGTACTCGTCATATATGTGGGCAACAGATAGTGGGAATGTGTCCAATTGTCCATTGCATGTACTACAACTCCGCACCCAAATGGTCGGTACACAAATTTGTCACAGTCATTCCTTGAAATTGGTAGGGTTGGTAGAATTTATACGTGACTTTGTACTCATATCCCACAATGCTAGAAGTATTGCCTGGCTTCTTGAGTACTCCATCGACCAACCTTCACATGGATGTTCTAGTAAAGGCTGGAGTTAATCCATAAATTGTAGCTAAAATAAGAACAAGCCTATTGTGGGCAAAATTGTAATGATGGTGTGTATTCAAATTCTGAAATGTACTCCACTAATATAATTTTGGCCCACAATAGGTTCACTTTACCTTACATGGTATCCAAATAAGAAACACACTTTGGAAAGTCCTACAAACTAATACAATCTTATGAATCCGTCCATCATAGCTTGTAGGACATTTCAAACACCATTATCTTCATTGAATACTATAGATGGAATTTAGTCATGAAGAAAGAGAAGCCTCTTGGTTCCTCCCTAGAAAGTTGCTTGACAAGGCAAAATATCAAGCAACCAATTGAATCCCTTTTTATGAAGCTTGAATGTATCCAAAATTTTGTACTAATAAATTTAGATCATAAACATAGACTTGTTGTTGAATGCTTAATAACATATGACATTAATAATAAAGTATGGATTTGGAGAACTACATTAATAAAACTTTTACCTCTTATAAGTTTCTAATACTATATTTGAACTCCATTCTTGATCCTCAAATAAGTTTAGTTGTAGTGAAGAACTTTAGGTATAGTTTGCATGTACATGACTAGAAAATCAAATCTCATTAACATAAAAAGGTGGCTATACAAGAAATTGATAATAGATCCAACANACAATCAAATCTTTAAAATTCTTTGTCAATGTTTTTAATCAGTTATCATATAAAATAACTACTACTTATTGTAACAATTCACCAAAAAATGGAGTTTAGTTTTCCTAAAAGTGAAATATGGTATGTTTGATTGAGCTTTTGTAAGAATTGAATGTTAATTGTGCAAGACAAAAAAATGCCAATTGTATTATATTATACTATACAAAATTATTTGAATAACACAATAGATGGTTTGTAAAAATATTGCAGTCTTGCCACTACACAAAACATGTTGAACGGAAAGCAGTTTGCACCGGGCAACATACTCTTGAGGTGGATGATTGGGCATTACAACAACCAAAGTAAACTACCCCACTCCAAATCAAATGGGAACGAGCCCATTATGGAAGCCATACATTTCAGAACTTGAATGTATATCATCAGTAACACAATTTAGCAAACACTAAGCTTACTTCCATTTTGTCTGGAATGGGGTAGTTTACCATTACCCATGAACCTTAAGGCGGACGATGAGCGTCCGATGAATGTCAAAAAATTCTCTTGTGTAGGACACAAGTGGAACCATTCATCCTTGAAATTACGGGTGGAAAAGGGAGATCCTCTACATTACTTACTTTGACTTCTAGTGAGTGTTTTTTTAATTCTTTTTCTTTAAATACCAAAGATTCCCATGGTATCAAAATGGATGATTTCGAGAGTCAGTAGACCGTCCTTCAAGGGTTAAGATCAGATCAGAGGCAGATGCCTGACCCCCAAATTACTGATATTACATAGTTTTATTTGTTTAGTGATTGGCCAGGCCTTCAAGTCTTAAATTATTGTTTTTCACTTTACCTTCCCTGAACTTAAATTTCAGTGACTACCTCACAACAGTCACAATTGATTGAATTTTGCTATTGATTAATGTGACAATTATGTCCTAATTTCTTGTGACAAATCTTTTGGTCATTCTGAATGAGTGAGTTTGTTTCAGTACTATCACTTCAATTTCAATACTGAATTTAGAGTAGGAATATAATTAGTATGCCACCCATGTTATCTTTGAATTCTACTAACGTACTCGTCATATATGTGGGCAACAGATAGTGGGAATGCGTCCAATTGTCCATTGCATGTACTACAACTCCACACCCAAATGGTCGGTACACAAATTTGTCACAGTCATTCCTTGAAATTGGTAGGGTTGGTAGAATTTATACGTGACTTTGTACTCATATCCCACAATGCTAGAAGTATTGCCTGGCTTCTTGAGTACTCCATCGACCAACCTTCACATGGATGTTCTAGTAAAGGCTGGAGTTAATCCATAAATTGTAGCTAAAATAAGAACAAGCCTATTGTGGGCAAAATTGTAATGATGGTGTGTATTCAAATTCTGAAATGTACTCCACTAATATAATTTTGGCCCACAATAGGTTCACTTTACCTTACATGGTATCCAAATAAGAAACACACTTTGGAAAGTCCTACAAACTAATACAATCTTATGAATCCGTCCATCATAGCTTGTAGGACATTTCAAACACCATTATCTTCATTGAATACTATAGATGGAATTTAGTCATGAAGAAAGAGAAGCCTCTTGGTTCCTCCCTAGAAAGTTGCTTGACAAGGCAAAATATCAAGCAACCAATTGAATCCCTTTTTATGAAGCTTGAATGTATCCAAAATTTTGTACTAATAAATTTAGATCATAAACATAGACTAATTCAACCAAACCTTCTGGTGTTAATCATTCTATATACAACTAGACTCCGCATGACCTTTCCATTAGATGGTAATGGTAATGTGAAAATCAAAAATTTGTAAGCCTTAAATTTGGCTTGAAGCACCTCATAATTGAGTTCCAAAATTGTCCATAATTAACTTTGAGGGTTGACAATTTGTCATTCAAGTACACAAAGCCTAGATTTTGAAGCCTAGATTCTATTGCAACACTTATCTAATTGAAAATTGATTGATCGTCAACCTATTCATTTACTTTAGATTCAAAACATCAAATACAACACTTTGTCCATAAGAATTTGTTGTTATTTAATACATACTTAGAAATTCAATCTATTGTTAAAGCTGACATGAATAAACCTCTAAAGCTTTTTTGTTAGGGAGAATGGATTTTTTCATCTCTGAGTAGGCTCCATTGACTTCGATTTCATGAATTTTTAAGAATATTTTTATTAGAGCTCTTTTTCATTATTTTTTCAAGCATAATTTGAATTTATACTTTTTAACACTAGCAAATTGGGTYAGACATGAAATTTAAATAGAGTCCAATTAACAACATGTATCTAATTGCAACCATGTTGCAAATACCTAGAGCTCTACAACTCATTCTTGTCTTGTACTCCCTTTGTCTTTCTTAAGACCTCCAAAACYTTCATGATAAGAGATTAATTGTATTTTAGTCTTTGCACCAATGATACATGCATTCAAAAATCAATAAGTCATCCCCTAAATCTATGCAGAATCTCMTGTTTAGKSACCATCATKTAAACACCTAAAAATCAATGCRRAARGTATCATATTTGAACATGATTTGTGAATGCTGCCAATTMGTCATTCTTGATGACTTAAAGGTAAGTAACAACAATGGGATTCTAGAAATATTTGCTCCCAACCTAAATRCCTACAATAAAGAAACTTGGCCCACTTTATAAACAAATCTTCATAGCACCAAAGTGTTCACAGAATCCATTATCAACACCAYTGTATGAGGAAACAATAAGTACAAGGTGCCTTATAATTATGGGCAAGGCCAAGCTTGTTAGGAGAGGAATGCTCCTTGATTGCTTGCCGCTTGCCTAGGTGAGGTCATTTAACATAGCTGACACTTACTGGATAGTCAAAATCAGTAATGGGAGCTTTTAATGGGACACAAATTGTACYTAATTTGGAGGTTTTAAGAGGGACAAATGGAGTATGTACATGGATTTTAAAAATGATACCCTAGAAATAATTCTAAGTACATCTATAACCTCCAAAGTTCCATAGTCTCCTCATAAGACAAAATGGATTTCAAATAGGCCTCTACAATCTTTTTACAATTGCCTACCAGACCCAACAAAGACCAAGATAATTCAACAAAAAGAAACTTTTTTTTATTTACATTCACATGCTTTCAGGTGTAATCACCATAGTTATCTCCAAAAGAGGGCACCCACGTCCAACAAACACCTCTAATTTCTTTTTCTTGTTCCCTTTCTTTTCCATTTTTTTTTTCTTTTTTTTTCTGCTCAAATAGAAGATCCTCCTCCAACAAACATATGTAACCCTTGACCATCAAGGCAAACGTTTTGCGTGTGATGGATGACAAAGAATCAATTACAATAGGATAAAAGTGCAACTATTCATCCTCTGAAGTATGTGTGAAAAGGGGAGATCTTTTATAGTACTTTGACTTCCAATGAGTACTTTTGGATTATTTTAAACTACACTAAATAGGGGTATTAAGGGGACCCATACTACTTAATTGACATTTCACTCTATATAAATATCTATCTGTATTGTACATTGGCATTTACCGAAGTGTTTAGGGGTTGTACATCATGTTTCAAACATCTACAATTTTCCTCATTCAGTCCCCTTAATTGTTTGGTCCACTTAATACCCCTGTTCGGTGTAGTGATTCTTGCAGTAACAAAATAGACAATTTTCACGGTTACTAGTTTGTCCATCAAGGGTCAACCCAGGAAGGACGCCACAAACGTTTAGTGTCAAATGGATGACATAGTATATTTCCGTGTGGGATAGAAGTGCAACTATTCATCCTCAGAATTTTGTGTGGAAAGGGGAGATCTTCTACAATACTTTGACTTCAAATGAGTTATTTTGAATCATTTGATACCAATTGTTCCCACAGGTTCAAAAATGATGATTTCCACAGGTACCCCGACGTCCTTCCAGGATTAAACTTAGTTTCACTGATCTTACAACGCAAGAGAGCCACAATTCTTCATCATCTAAGGTAGGAGGTCCTAAAATGGAGCAAATTCTAAAACCAATCAGGCTGTGAGGGTACATTTTGTACTCTCCAATGTACAAGAAGTCTACATTTGAGGAGGTGGTCAGTTTTAGAGCCCATTGAAATGCACTTTTCTGCAACTTCAAAAAATCATAACTAATTTCACAAAGCTCCAAAAAATATGAAATGACTTGGGTTAGATGCCTTCCCTTTCTTTTCCATTTTTTTTTTCTTTTTTTTTCTGCTCAAATAGAAGATCCTCCTCCAACAAACATATGTAACCCTTGACCATCAAGGCAAACGTTTTGCGTGTGATGGATGACAAAGAATCAATTACAATAGGATAAAAGTGCAACTATTCATCCTCTGAAGTATGTGTGAAAAGGGGAGATCTTTTATAGTACTTTGACTTCCAATGAGTACTTTTGGATTATTTTAAACTACACTAAATAGGGGTATTAAGGGGACCCATACTACTTAATTGACATTTCACTCTATATAAATATCTATCTGTATTGTACATTGGCATTTACCGAAGTGTTTAGGGGTTGTACATCATGTTTCAAACATCTACAATTTTCCTCATTCAGTCCCCTTAATTGTTTGGTCCACTTAATACCCCTGTTCGGTGTAGTGATTCTTGCAGTAACAAAATAGACAATTTTCACGGTTACTAGTTTGTCCATCAAGGGTCAACCCAGGAAGGACGCCACAAACGTTTAGTGTCAAATGGATGACATAGTATATTTCCGTGTGGGATAGAAGTGCAACTATTCATCCTCAGAATTTTGTGTGGAAAGGGGAGATCTTCTACAATACTTTGACTTCAAATGAGTTATTTTGAATCATTTGATACCAATTGTTCCCACAGGTTCAAAAATGATGATTTCCACAGGTACCCCGACGTCCTTCCAGGATTAAACTTAGTTTCACTGATCTTACAACGCAAGAGAGCCACAATTCTTCATCATCTAAGGTAGGAGGTCCTAAAATGGAGCAAATTCTAAAACCAATCAGGCTGTGAGGGTACATTTTGTACTCTCCAATGTACAAGAAGTCTACATTTGAGGAGGTGGTCAGTTTTAGAGCCCATTGAAATGCACTTTTCTGCAACTTCAAAAAATCATAACTAATTTCACAAAGCTCCAAAAAATATGAAATGACTTGGGTTAGATGCCAATTCCACTTGTCTTTCAAGGAAAATTTACTGGGAATTATTTCAAGTACTTTCACCTTGCCAAAACTTAGCTTGAGCCCTTAGATGGGCGCTTTATGGACCTCATACCTTACTCCATTGTAGATAGATACAACTCCAGTGAGCTTATGAACAATTGTGTCAGTTTGAAAGCTCTCCCAACGTTCTGCCATCAACTCCTGGCATGGAGAGAAATCAACTGCCATGGCCAGGTCGGTGTTCACCCTGTTGGCGGGCATTGTCGCGTACTCATTCCCGGACTCGATCAATCAGTCCAGTCGGAATCATCAATCCCTTTGATCAAACAAAGGGCCATCCATCCATACCCTCATCTCCTTGCATCACTAAGGGCGGGCTTCCATGTGGAGTAGGGGCCGGTGAAGCCCCCACTGATTAACTCTTGAGCGTCTAGCTCATGTTCACCAAAATCCAAACCCTTACGAACTCATTCCAATCAAATTATCACCCAATACAAGATCCACATAAACTAACTTTACCGATGAGTAGTGTAGACAAGTTTTGCGATGTGGAGAATGGGACAAATGAAGTGACCGTTCCATTGGAAAGATTATAATAGTCAAACAAGAAAATCTTTAAAATTTGGAGAGGTCAGATTTGTGGCGATGGGGTGATTAGGGGTTAACAGTGGAATGGGGACTCCAAAAAAAAATAGACTCCCATTCCACCATTGATTTGTAGGCTTCATCGGCCTTGACTCCACCAACCCTTTTTTTAATTTTATTTTCAAAGACGGTGACAAGGTGGTGCCATCACCTAATATTTGGTGGAGGTAGTTGCATTTCTACATTCATCCATCTTCGGGACCAGAAAACACTTTTCAAACATATTCATACACTTTTTCATCAAAATTTGGCAACTACAATAACACTCTTACTAAAAATGGAATTTTTTTTTGCAACAAAAGATTACTCTTATTTGGTGAAAAAGTGGACATCAATTATGAAATGGTGCAATTTGGCCCAATGCGGCCAAAAAAAGGGTTAGACTCCACATAGATGTTGGCCCTACTACTGTTAGGGCCTCCTGCCATGTGAGTTGGGCCAGTGCAGCTTCTCCGGGGAGCTACAGTACAAATTTCAGAATTGTCCTGCTATGTAAACTGGTTGGGTGGAGGAGAGAGCGACTAAAAATGGCACACGTAATGAATTCCCTTCAAGTTGACCAATCTCCACCACTCTCCACCAATGGGCTTGTCCACCGATATCGGTGAAGCTTGCAACCCGACTTCTCCGCTCACCGAGGCCGGCAAAACAATCGGTGGTCACTTCTTGTCATTTAGCGCTTTTTCCACCGGACCGATGTACATGGCAGGAGGCCCTTAGTATTCCATTCTTTGGCCTCCAAGAAAGCAGGCTTCCAAATGATGCGGGCACTACRGGGGACCAACATTTGTAAGAGTTTTGGAGCTATAATTTACCGGCTATAATTAACCTTTAAATAATTCCCGTATTAAACCATTTTTTCAAGTATGAAGTTTGTTTTTTCTATGTATTTTTTACTCCAAATAGAAATTTCATGAAAAAAACTCACTAACTAACAATGAATAAACTATCAATTCTCCCCAAAACATTGCCCGGGAGGATCAATTGACTATATTAGATCGGAACCCGTCCTCCCGGGCGCATTTTGCCAGGCTCATGGACAAGCACTAACCTGGGAGCAAGGCAGAATTGCCCCTAGAGGGCATGTTCACTAGCATTAAAAACAGTTCTCCACCGTTCCCACCTTGTTCCCATGGCATAGTTGCCCCCCTTGATAGAACCCACCCCCACCCCATCCCCACGGTCGAGACTATAGTACCCCAACGAGCTGAATGCGGAGGTGGTTTTGCCCCCTTGATTTAACCCTGGGGAAAACACTGGAACTTTTTATTACTCATGCATAAATGTTTTTACAATTTTTGACTTCATATTTGCAATCAGAGGACCCAAATTAGCTACGGAGAGGTGCTAATCACAAAACTATTACGGCACAACATAAGGGGGGGGGGCTGATATTTACATTCACCCATTGTTACGCCTGAGCATTCAGCTTGTTGGAGTACTATAGACTCGACCCCACCCCGCCTATTGGGCATTGAAATCTCCAGAATAGCAAGGGACTGCTCGGTCTTATCAGCTTGATCAAACCCATTTTTTGACCACGCCCAACACTCCCCCCATTGAGCGCACAAAGTCTAACATAACGTTTTTAAATTTTCTTTTTTTAAAGATGTAATTTGTTACGTGTGAATGTCTCCCTTCCCCTGGGAAAATTTACATGTTGCACTAGGCCCAGTCGGTGGGTGGCAGACAGTAGACAGACAGCCGGTGGCAGCCCAGCTACTGCTTCGCTTGGATCGCGATCGCACAACCACAATCCATCCATCCACCCATCTGTCCATCCATCCATCCATCCATCCAAGGGTGAGGAGCGAGAGTTGCCAAGTCTCTATTACCTTAACTTTTCCATGTGGGGGCCTTCAGAGCCTGCTCAGACCTGAAAGGTGCCCTTCCTCTTCAGCTTGGCATTCCAGGAGCAGTACAGTGGCAGTTGCAGTGGCAGTCGCAGTAGCAGCCTGACTGTTGTCATGTGCAATTCTCCAGAGGCAACGTTCCATCAGCCTGGCCTTGGCCTGGCCTGGAAGACGCGTAATGTAATGCAATGTAATGTAAGCTTATTGATCAGGTGGGAGGGTTGGCGGGGTGATGTGCTCTCTGCCCTATGTGAAGTTTGTTGGGGGGGACCTGTGGGGTCAGCCAGCCAGCCAGCCCAGGGGCCATCCCTTTCAATAAGTTAAACACCATTCCACACTTAACTTGTGTTACTGCACGACACTGGAAACACAAAAACCTGAAGAGAATTGGGGAAAGGAAAAACATGATAGAAAAAACAAGACACAAAAAAACAAAATAGGAAAACAATGTGGGAGATATCAAAATGAGGGGGCGGGGGACAGGTTTTGGATCTCTTCTTTTTCTTTTCTTTTTCTTTTTTCTTTTTTCTTTTGGGGTGCCGGCAGACACTGTCTGTTTGGATTGGGGTGCAAGTACTTCAATTACTAACTAGTGTGCCCTGTGCCGTTGTCACAGCTAAAACAAAAATAAAAGTAATTTTCTGATTTTTGGAATCATTCAAACTTTGAAATTCAATAGCTTTCACCCCATAGGTCGGAACACCACGGAACCAAGTTCATGCACTCCTCACCGAGAGCTTTCCGACAGTACCAAGCATGCCACCGGGGGACGCACGGTCCGGGAGATCTCAACATAACAAACAAACAAACAAACAAACAACTTGATTTAAAGGATAGATGTTCTTCTTATTAACCTTGGAAGGACGGGGTTTTGTGGAAATCATCGTTTCTTGAAACCGTGGGAACAATTGGTATTAAAAAATTCAAAAGAACTCATTGGAAGTCAAAGTATTGTATACGAAATAGAGGTTTTAAGGGGACCAAACAATTAAAGGGACTCATTGTGGAAAACTGTAGATATTGGAACATGATGTATAGTTCCTGAACATTTCAATAACTAACTGCCATAATTGTTGCATTCATCCTAAGACACAAAAAAATGCTTTTTTTAGAATCTAACCATAGGATCTTGTACTGAACTTGTCTCAAATCATGTTGTAAAACTTCCGTGATGTTTGACCATACAGATTGAAATATTTTAGCATTCAAAGTGGAGGATTTTTTTTCTTCATGAAGATGCTCTAATTGCCCGCAAAATAAGAAGCTCAGTAACTTTCACACCACTAATCTAAATGGAATGAATCAAAGCTTCCCATTCAGACCAAAACATAATCTATGAAGAAAAAAATATTAAATTTTTTGTTTTGTTTTTTTGTGGATTTTGTTTTGCTGCCCGATCTCCCCTGTTTTGAGGTTATTGTGGCATAACTTTTGATCCTGGGCACCAATTGAAATGAAAAATATATTTTCAAAAAGCTAACAATTTTTTTTTATGTTATGACAGAGTTTCAAAAAGTTTCACCAAAAATTGAGCTCATAGGAACCTGCCCAAAATCCATTTTGTCCTCCATAGGGACAACGGGACTTTAGGGGTTAGATGTTGGTATCAAAATTTTCCATTCCTTGAGTCTTTTGCCTTTACCTCCTCTATCCCTTTGTTTTCTCTTTCTTGCAATCAAAAACATCTAAGTTTCTAATTCTAATTTTTCATACTATAGCAATATGAATCTAAATCAATGTTTGAAGACCTGAAATTCCATATCCTAATCTTTGACGGCCAACACCTACTATTGAATCGAATTATCTCTAAACTAGGACTTTGATCACACCCTTGCAACTCCGAGCTGCAAGGTAGAATTTTTACCAGTTTTTTTAAATGTATAACTTTCAAGGGCCACAATTGGACTGAMACGACACAACATCCAAGGCAACTTGGCGTATGAGACCCAAAATTACACACCTTTGGTATCCAGTGTCGAGGAACAAGTGTCAAGGAATAACCCCCCTCTTCATGCAACACCAACACAGAGAAACCGCTTACATGAGCCATGGTAGCATGAGAAGTTGAATAGGGAATTTCATGGATTCCATCATAAATTCCTATCACCTGGGGTAGTTTTAGGTCATTGCGGATCAAAAATAAAATAATATTTTTAAACATTAAATATTTGGAAGAAAAAAATTCTTTTGCAAGGTAGGTAGTTATGGTGCTGAGGTTGACTTTCAAGATTAAAACCAGGTCATGCATTTCATCATTTCTTTTTCCAGGTACCAGCAGTGGTTGGCGTCATGCTCCTGGGGACCTACCTTTCCCTTTCCCAAGTGTCCCTTACACACAGTCTCACCAGCAGCAGGAGCAGGCTTTTGGTACCAAAAGTTCTGCCTGCCTGAGTGCCTGCCACCCATATTTCAATGTCATTTGTCAATTTCTAAAATTCTGAAAATAAAATTTAATCTACAGTACCGGAATGGTGRTTTTTTGTTTTGTTTTCCACACATGATAAAATTTGCAAATTTTTGAATTCATATTTGCAATTGGAGACTTGCCAATCACCGCACACACAAAATTCAAATGCTCCTTCACGATTTTATAGAAACTTGCAAGCTTTGAACTTGGCACAATTAATAATTGCCATGTTAAGATTCACTACCAAAAAAGAGAGCGCAAAAAGGTTTCTTCTTCCTAATTTCATTCCATTTCAAAGCTAATAGGCCTAAAATCTTGACCAAAAAACATGCAGCCCATCACGACACATTGTGCAATGCTTGTGAAGAGGTAAATATTTGCTTACCAAGTTTACAAGTTGCGGAGTTTGCTTATTGTCCGGTTCTTCTGTGGTGAATGGCATTTTCAGTGTTTGGTGATTGAAATTGTCCGGTAAATGGCATGTTTACTCTAGCTAGGAGAGGTCAAGAAGATACCCTAACACAACACAAAATAGGGGATTTTTTTCTACATGCACCCATGGAATGCCTTAGGGGGACGAGCGAAGTGGCTAGTCCACCTTGACTTGGAATTTTGCTTAACACCATTTGAGAGTACACCTATAATGGTATTTATTGTGTCCTACACAAATTGATTGAGCCCCTACACTCCCAAGACCTTTTTTTTTGGTTAACCCCTAGAGTTCCTTGACTATGTTCTCACCCTAAATGCTTCAAAACTGCCATTTCTAGTACAAGTACCAATTTTCTTGAAAAATATCATTTTTTGACACATGTAACCGTAGGATCTTGTATTACTTTAGTTCGAGAATATGCGGAAAAGATTTCACAAATTTTCACCATGTAGATTGAAAGATATTAGCATTTGAAGTGGAAAAATCCTTTTTTTGGCCCTGCAAAAAAACGAGCAGCTGCACTTCACAAGGTTAGACCATTATAAAAAAATGTCCAAAATGGTTGTGCTTCTTTGGATTCATTCTTCAAGACAAGTTGGCTACATACATGAAACTTTTCACATCATTTGGAGTTGTACAACATATAGGAAAAAATAGTAAGAAGAAAGAAGTAGAGAATGATTCAAAATACTAAATTGTTAATAAATTAGTTATAAAATTAAAAGAGTTTCCAATGTATTTTCACAGCCCGGGAACTCGCAGTCTTCTAGACGGTCCAAAAAAACATCTAATGTACTCCTACCTTAACTATTATGGAGATGAGCCTAATTCAAAAAAATTGTTCAGATAAGCGGAAGGAGCAATTTAGTTTTAAAGTATCTTGTGTTTGGAAAAGATGCAACCCTCTATATTTTTGGCTCTACCATCCCTCACATATTTCTCAAACTCAAGATCATTTGGTCACTTTTGCATGGCTCAGCCCTTTGGCTTATCTAGATTTCCTAGAATAGTAAAGTTTTTTCCCACATTCAGTGCCCGCCTATGTTGCTCAACCAAGCCCTCTGGGTTGAGCTGCTCGACTTAGGTAGTGTAGCATTCCAGAAGGCCCAAGTTGCAGCCGAGCGGAGACCTCACCAAGCAACCAACATTTGGGCCTCTTTCGACAAATTTTGGTTGCAATCGCCTGTTATTGCTTTGTGGTGTGGTAGTGTTGTTAGGTAGAACAAAAAGGCTCCCCCTTCTTGCCAATTTTGTTAAGTTCCTCGTCTTTTCGTCTTGCTTGCTGCTCATCTTCTCTTCATTATCCAGCTCTTGATCTTGATTGCTTTGTACTTGGTGTTTTTTTAATGCAACGGGTCTTCCCCTCATGTTCAAAAAATAAATAAAAATCCCCGGTCTTGATTTGGGTTTCTCTTTTTTAAAGTTTTAAGAAAATAATTTTCCTCCAAGGACTGTTTCCTTTGCTTCTCTGTACTTTTTCCCATATCAATTGTACTTTTTTCCCTGTCAATGGAAATTGTCCATGTGTTTCAAGAAGAAAAAGAACCCCCTCAGCCTTCAAATTCTTTGGCAGATTCCTTTGGGCTGCCCCCCAGAAACAAAAAACAAAAATGTCCTTTTTAAGTGTTACATTCCCACGTAGTCTACCCAACACCTTGCACTGAAAAATGGATAAATTGAGTTTCTAAGTCAAATTGCTACCAGATGGTCATCAGATTCATAAATGCCTCTGAAAAGTAGTGTTAGCTTAGTGAAATTCAAACTTCAAAGAGTATTTTGGTCAAAAGTTTTGAAAAAAAAAGAGTATTTTGTCATCTGTCGGTCGCCCTGGCTTGGGGCCTGTGTATTTTTGCTGTCTTCAGTCGGTTGTGCAATCAGAGGTCCTTTTCATTTATGCCCAAAAAAATAAAAAAATAAAAAAATAAAAAATTCAAAGAGTATCAGCTGGCTGAGTGGCAGTAGCGTGGCTGCCTGAGATTCACCAAAAAAACTTTCACAATGACAACGCTAACAGACTGCAATTGTTTCTCAATTGTCAGTCAGTTGTATCTTGTTGTGTTTTGCAATGTAACTCATTGTTTTACAATAATAAGATAAAATAATAAATAAATACATTGTGAGGTCTAAGGTAAAACATCCTATTGCTGTCAGACTACCCATTGTGGACACCTAATGACCCCATGATGGGTTTTCAAGCCATAATCAATGTCTAACCTAACACCCATGGAGTGAATAGTGACCACATTAGGAGCACCTTATTTTTTGAATGTAAATCACTATAGAAAGTGATTTTTTAGGGCCTTCCACATTACTAATTTTTGTGACCGCTTTAGGTGATTAAGATGAGCATATTGGATACTATTTTTCTTGGTTATCAAATAGCTACTAACTCTTTTGGGTAGGTCACTTCAAAAATTCATAACAAATTCATACTTTGTCTGAGAAATACAAATCCAATTGTTCTCACTATTTCACACACTTGTCTTCGCGTGAGAATTTGAAAAATTTCAGCAATGGTATGAGGACAGACTCCAGATTTTGACCACACTAGGTTGTTTTAGTATCTTAATCTTAGCTCTTAAACGTCGACAAGGACATTTTTGTCTGATGGATGTTAGAGAATCCTTCAAGTAAAACATAAGTGCAACTATTCATCCTTGTAATTTTGTCGTGAAAAAAGGGGAGGTCTTTTGTAGTAGTATGACTTCCAATGACTGCTTTTGCAATTTTTTAAGTCAAAGGGATGATTTCGACAGTCACGARCGTGTTCTTCATTGAGGGTTAGTCTTGACTTGCTTTGCTTAATTTTAGAATCTCCCTAAGTATGGGAACGTCACCTAAAACTGTTTGGAAGTGATTTGAGCATGGTTCCTAATGTTGAACTAAGGTAGGAGGCTTGAACTCGGATCGGGCATTTTGAATGGAACATGCCTGAAAGGTACATTATGCTTTCTTCAATTTATCAAAATGTACCAACGGGGTACATTTCAGGGGGTGGTCGCTTTTAGAGCCCTATGGTGTTTTGACTTCAAAATTTTATAACTAATTCCATGAAGCTTCAAAAAATATGAAACGACTTTAGCCAGATGTCAATTCTCCTTGTCTTTCAAGGAAAATTTATTAAAAAATATTTCAAGGTGAATCACTTCCCTAAAAATCAGTTCCAGCTCTTAGATGGTCCACTTATGGACCTCCTACCTTACATTCAAATGTTTTTGATGGTAGTTAATCCTTGAAGGATGCTCACACCAAAAAGTGGTTTACGGATGATTTCATTGTTCACTGGGGAAACACCCAATGCACCTATTGGTTCAATAATTGGAGCAATTTTGGTGACTACCTAGGTTGAGGGCGGGTGTTCTTTAACTCTAGAAGGTCAAAGACCATTTTTTTTTTTTGGGGGGGGGGTCAAAAACCACTCAAAACTATCGTTTTTGTTGCATTCACCCCAAAAAAATTTAACGTGTAGGATTTTGTATTCTACATGTTTGAAATCAGGTGGGAAAAATTTCAAGATGCTTGACCATATAGATTGGAAGAATTAGCATTCAAAGTTGGGAATTTTATTTTTTGAACGTTGACAAGCAATTTCAAATGAATTTGACTGCCATTTGTGGAATTTTTTTTCAATGCAAACTTTGGATATATAATTTGTTGTGCTCGAAAATAGARTAGAAAGTCTTAAGAAAATCTCAAGAAAAAAAYGTTTTAYTTTCATTCTTTGAAAAAAATTATTAGGTAGAAACAGGTACGAGATCAAAATAAAAACTAAATTTTTAATAGGTCCAAGATGGAATTGAAATCCAATAATCCCAACAATGGGATGATTCTAGCAAGCAAACTCAAACTTGTCAAACAAAATTTTTTAGATTGAGAAAATTGCATTTTGAATTGAACCCTATAACTTGCTCCCTTAGTCCCACTCAAAGCTTCCTAATCAAGCTGATTTACAATCTTTCTAGGAAAAAAATGGAAAGCTTTTAGTGGGACTCAAGGAGTATCTTTTAGGAAAGATGCTTAGATTGTCCCCAAAACAAGATTGTTCATAACTTTCACATCACTAATCCAAATTGAATGGATCAAAATTTCACATGTAGACAAAAATAAGATCTCCTAAAAAACATTAAGTTTTTGTGAATTTTTTTTATGCCTCGCGATGTGAAAATTACGTTTAAGATGGCATAACTTTTGCTTATAGACATGGATTGAAATAAAAATGATATTCCCACAAAGCTAATAATATTTTCTACATATTGAGAAAATTTCAAAAAAAATCACCACAAATTGAAGTCATAGGAACTTGCTCGGACTTCTAAGAGTCCTCCAAAGGGACTCTTGATYATTAGACTATGAATTGGATCTAAATTCTATCTGTAGTGAGCTGCCCAAAATCGCTATGTTGCCAAAAAAAGGGTGTTTGAACCTTTAGGGGTTAAACAAGTCGCAAATTGGTGCAATTAATTTAGTCCAAATTTTGGGAAATTTGAAGATCTGTTGTATAGTGAGATGGTTTAAAAGAAATAGATGAATGATGACTTTCAAACTAAACTAAAGTTATGAAAAAAATGGCTCACATAATATATTCATAGGGTTGAATATATAATTAGATTGACTAACCAATGTTTAAGGATAAAGTTTAAAACAAAAATTCAATGGTCTAATTGAAATTGCATTGTATACTAATCCCAAGGCCCAAAGAATTCTCAAGATTTGATTGATGGAGAGCTAAAAATTGGGACTTGGAGGTCATATTATGTCCCAAGTCCCTATGAACTCCCAAATGCCTACATGACAACACTTTGGGGAAGTTTTAGTGCAAAGGGACTCAGATTTGGAGCCTAAATTGGATGCAGTACCAAAAATAAAGATCCAATTTAGATCCCAAGTCACAACTATTGTTTTGAATATAAATTGAGGAGAAAAAACACAATATAAGGCATCCTCCTAGATTGAAGTTTTGTCACAATCTATCTAATGAAAAATTGATTCTAAAGTGTCCCTAAAATGAAATTTTGACTTTTTGATCCATATTTTTTTTCTTGCTTTATAGAATAAAACATGGGACAAGTTGGAACTCGGAGTTTGGATTTTGACCTTTACACTATGAGGTTTTACCTTCTACAAACCAAGGAAGTTGGGATTTTGTCTTGAATGAGGACTTGGAAAGTTGGAGCTTGGGGACGTAAGGTAGGATGATCCATTGTTGGCCCTTTAGTCACTGCTTATATTATATTAGAGAGTCACTGCTTGTTGGCCCTGAGTCACTGAGTAGGTTGATTGAAGTCACAATATTTGGGTTGCAAAAGAACAACAAATTCAAGATTTTTTCAAACACATTTTAGTCATTTCATTTTTCAATAAAAACACACACTCAATTTAGGTGGTCAAAACAAAAACATATAGCTTTCTATTGTTGTCCTTAGTAAAGGGAGGGGAGACTATTCTAACGTGGTTCTTTGAACTCCCTACATGGTTGTCATGGTAATTCATAAGCTTCTCTCACATTGTAGAATAATGRATAAATCTTTTGTCATATGTCCAAACCGCGTACTCAGTGGTGATCCTCTGAAGTTATAATTCTTCAACTTTTCTACCCAATTCCAACCCCTTTCAACCCCAATTCCACACTAATGAAAATTGTCATAATTTCCAATCATGTACAATTTTTCTTCCTCAAGGTACAAGARTGTGCAATTGGGCCCAATAGTAGGGTTTGCAAACTTTGTGTTGGGGCTGTTTTTGGATATACATATTTTAGTATGAAGCAACCCCGAAGCAATTCAAATTTGAAACTTTTGTTTGTTTCATTAGGAAGAATATAAGGTCTCCGAAAGGTTGTGAAAACAAAACATCCGAAATAGCCGCAGGGCTTTGTGACATTACATTTTTTTTATTTTTTTATTTTTTTATTTAAATTGAGAATCTGACATGCCACGCCGGATTTCAAAAAAAAAAAAATCCATAATAGCACCGCGGCCTCTTTGAACTTGCAGCCCTTTGGAGACCTCATATTCTTCCTAATGGTTTGTGTTTTAAGATCAAGAACACATAATTTTCCATCTTTCACATGCTTTTTCTTTATATCAAGAAAACTTCATCCAAAAGCACTTGACCGTTTTCTGCAGTAGGTTTCTGAACTGAAAATGCAAGGGAATTCTGTTTAGTAGGGTTTATCACTTCATCGCCTTATCTCCAATTTGGCCAACATCCCCTTATTTTGAGTTTTTGACTGAGATTGTACAGCACATACACACCCATGCACTGTACTGAAATATCATGTTCTGATAAGCTGACAATTTTCATAGCAGGACATAATGATTTGTGGCAAATGATAGAACAACCATTAGGCATTAGCTACAATAGTTTCACCAAGGCAATTAATGCTGATGTCAGGAATTATTGATCCCAAATGAAAATTGGCCACCTGCATACAAAACCTCCCTGTGGCTTGACCTTTGGTTTCATGGAAACTTAACCCCGGTAGGATGTGGCACGCATGCCTGGGCCTCGGTTTCCAGTATTTCATATTTTTGTCATGGTTCCCTTACGTATTGGGCAAAACAAGAAATTTTAAACATCTCGGCAAAGTTGTGGAGCAAATTATGAGATTAAAAAATAAATTAAAAGAATAAAGGGGTAAAAAATTTGTCTAGGCAAAGAACACATTCTACATATTCTCAGTGAATATGCCGATTTTTTCTCTACACTTCACTGAAGTGTAAATATCTTTAAAAAATTATAGAGCAAGCTATGCACATACCTCAATCCCATCTAATTTTCTGGCCCTAGCAAACCAATTTTACATGCCCAAAATCTAGATTGTATAGAGGACCTATAACGTATCCACATCGTAATTTGCTATCCAACATCCTAAAGGGGTTAACCTTAACCCGGAAGTGAAGGAGCCTATGCTTGTGTTGTCAAACATCAGTGTCCTCTACAAGGGATGCTTCAATTTACCATTGAAAATGAATGGAGTTTTTTTTTGTGTGAGTGATTTTCGTGAGAATTTGATAATAGTATGAATTTTTGAAGAAAAAGAGAAGAAATATAATATCAAATAATCCATATCAAATAAGCTCTAAAATATGATGTTCTCATCATAGGTGTATACTATGGTATGGAACATCTCGATGTAAACCAAATTTCCATCTCAAATATTAGTACATTAACCTCTAAAGGACCAAACTACATTTTTTGGCAACCTAGCAATTTTGGGCAACTCACTACAAATGGAGTTTTCATTATTTGTCTTTGAAATTTTTTCACAATATGTGCCAAAGAAGTAGCTTTAAGGCCCAACAATTTTCATAACATTTGACTACATTGTCAAAAAGTTATTGCATGATATGTGATTTTCTTTGATCTTTAGGCAGCCCAGACAGCCGAGAAAACTTCTTTGAAAATCACTTTTTGAAAAAATAAAAATTTGAAATTGGTTCTTTACATATATATATAAGTGGGAAGCTTTGAACCATTCCATTTGGATTAGCGAGCGAAAAGTTATGGGGAGTTTTAGTTTGTGGGTAGGTATGGAGTCTCTAAAAAACATACCTACCCACAAACTAAAACTCCTCATAACTTTTAGCTCACCAATCCAAATGGAATGGTTCAAAGCTTTTTACTTATATATAAATGTAAAGAACCAATTTCAAATTTTTATTTTTTCAAAAAGTGATTTTCAAAGAAGTTTTCTGGGCTGCCCGGGTTGCCCAAAGTTCAAAGAAAATCACATATCATGCAATAACTTTTTGACAGTGTAGTCAAATGTTATGAAAATTGTTGGGCCTTAAAGCTACTCCTTGGACACATGTTGTGTAAAAATTTCAAAGACAAATAATGAAAACTCCATTTGTAGTGAGCTGCCCAAAATTGCTATGTTGCCAAAAAAACGCAGTTTGGTTCTTTAGGGGTTAAAATATTAGCTTGCGTTGTAAGTACATGGTGTTTATTTTGACACATTTTAATTGACATCCAACTATTTTTATATTACATTTGACATTATAAGTGTTAATATGAAAACATGTGGATTTATATTGTTTTCAAATTGCAACCGTTTTTTTTTTCTCTTCCCAATCCCACCGCCTAACATTGAACTAAGTTAAGTGGTGTTTCTCCCGGAGCATTGGCAGGCCTTATTATTTGCTCAAAAGCTCAATGCCTCTATCCTATTGCTAAGTTGGGTTAGCTAACTGCAGGCCCCTTTGTCTTCTCTGTCTGTAATTGGGCACCGCAGGGGATTCCATATCCCACCCATCATAGCAGGGCTTCACCCCATTCTCAGTCTCTTTTGGTTTTGATTTTGACACTAAAACCCAATACAACCACACAAATCACACAGAAATTGAGAAGGGACCCAGACATCAATCCAAATTGAGTACAGTATCCCTTAAACAACGGGCTGGAGACCGTGAAAAATCATCAATTTCATACCGTGGAAATCATTGGTTTAAAAAAAATTAATCCAAAACCACGTATTGGAAGTAAAACTACTATAGAAGTTCTTCCCTTTCCACCCCTCATTCCGAGGATGAATAGTTGCACTTTTGTCCAACACAAAAAGATGCTCTTTCATTCATCGACTAAAAAATGGCCTTGGTGTCGTTTAGGGGATAAGGGACACTTCATACAATGACCATTGAAGTGTAGAGACCGTGGGATTGAGTGGCCAAACTTTGTTGAGAGTCCAAAGAAATGGGCAATAAGTAGGCAATGAAATGTAGGAATGGAGCTTCTGTTTTTTTACACAAATAAAGATTATCCTTTTTTTGCAAGGAGGAAAAGAATACAAAATCCCTACTGCATGTGGCTTGGAGAGGTCAGAGCATGTCAAAATTAGCAACCACACCTAAGAAAAATTTGGAGCCTTTGGTTAGCCATAGTGCAAAGTCTCCAAAAGCCAAGTCAAAAGTTCGAATCTTTGTCAATGAATTCTCATGGCCTCTTGACTTGGATGGCCATAGTGGATAGCCATCAAAGGTCAAGCCCAAAATCCAAACCCCTACCATTTGTTTGGCTTCTAACCACATTAATGGCTGAGATCATGTCCATTCTGATTTTTTATGAAATAAAATTTGATGGGTTTTCAACCATACTTTAGGTCTCCATGTTTGGCAAACCCAAACTTCCTTGGAGAGTTCGTCACCAGTACCTTCTTCTTAAAGGTGTATACATTAAACATATTTTTTATATTTTTTTAAAATTGTTTTTCTAATTATACAGTACTCCCGAAAAAATGATGAGCATTGTGGAAAACGCTACAAAAACTGGTCGGTCTTTCTTGCAATCACCCTTAGGAATACTTGAAGGATTTTTGCTTTGTTTGAGGAATGTTAGAAGGTATTTCACGCAATTGTGAGTGGAAGTAAWTTTGGTTTGTATTTTTGGTTCTTGCGTTTTGTACACGACGATGACTGTGATTGTGGATTAGGGTGGAATATGAGTGCAGCTTGAGCAAATTCAAATTTCAAGGTTTTAGACAACAGAAAGGTTGGTGAGGTCGATAGTTTATAAGGCGGTTTTGTTGTGAAAATGTGCAATTTATTTGTAATATGTTTGCATATTTACTATGGTGCACTCCGTAGGCTACCGGTTTTTTTCCGTGTTATTTTTCTAGGTTCTCCATGAACTTTTAGGTGGATGTTTTCCTATCGTAGTTTGAGAGGATAATACTAGACCTTTCTTTGTGCAACCTTTGATTTTTGAACCCCCTTTGATGTTGTGTTGTGTTTGTTAACACATGCGTTGCATTTGTGCACATTGCACTCACATTCTCTATTCATTCTCTATTGAAACAAGTATTACTTCATGTATGGTTTCTACATGTTTTTGGTTTGTGCTTTATGTATATATATGGTCTTAAAAGTAGTTATTGTTTGAATGTGGATGATGTTTGAGAGTGGTGATTGTTTGGCTATATATTTCAAAATGTTCCACTTTTTGTTTTCAAATACCTAAACCATCACATGCATGCACAATTTTTAATGACAAATTTTCTTTTAATCACATAAGTGTTGGTAAGAAACATGCAACTATTATTTAGTTATAATAAATATAGGGTCCAAAAAATTAACACAAGAAATTTTTTTAAATGAAAAATAGGGTACGCAAAATAAGACAAATTTAAAAATTTAGGTAAAGATAGCCCTATCTAAATTCCCGAAATCCACCGACGTAGCCCCCATATAATAGGGGCATGATTGCATGTGATATCTAAACATACTATGTTGTGCACCCCTAAAGGATTTCCGTGGCCTAGGGTGAGCTTTCAATTTAAAAATTTATAGTAACTACTTGTCTTATCCAAAAATTATTATTATTTTAAAGAAAATAATGATCTTCACTTGCTAATAATACAACAATGTTCTCTCCCCCCTTGAAAAGAATGAAAAGAACCACCATGTTGAATTGCTTATGTTTGACAATATTAGGATTTTTTTCCCTTACCTTAACTCCTAAAGGACCGAGGCATATTTTGGGCAGAAATTGTCAAAAACTGCCACTTTTTAGGGCCACAAGAAAAATATGATGAAGAAAAGTTTTATTTCAAAATTCAACAATACAAATTTGTACTAGGCTTCTTTGGGAATGTGAGGAAAAATTTTTAGAAACTTTGACCGCATGGATTGAAAGATTATAACGTTTGAAGTTAGCTGAAAAATACTTTTTCCAACCTTGCCCAATAAGGCTTGGAAACTTTAACTCCTTCTAAAATGAGATTTTTACACATGGTTATTATTTTTTGACATTTACATCTTAAACAATGTAAGCTACATACCCACCAAATTTCAAAATCATAGAAAGAGTTTTGCACATGCTGCCCGAAGCTGCCCAAGCTGCCCGCAAAGTTCAGGGCATAATAACTTTTGATCCGGGCACCCAATTGAAAAAAAAATTAGATACATTCCAAATTAGATAATTGTATAGGGGGTACATTGTTACACATTGTGTCCAAATTTCATGAACATCCAATCAAAAATGACTTTATAGGAACCTACCCAAGATTTCTTACGTACATTGAATCGACACTTGGGTCTTTTAGGGGTTAAATCCGTTGTAGGAGCCAATCCATTTTTGATCCCCCCATTTTGGCAACGTAGGGAGGTCTGTTTCCAATCAATTATGAGATGAATAAGAGATCAAGAATGATGCATTATGATTGGGTTACAAGACTTGTTCTTTGAAACAAGCCCCCTTACATTCAATAGTCTTCAACCAACCTGCCTTTTCCTTTCTTCAGCATCATCCATCTAAATCTGGAGGGCCAAATTTGAATGCATGGTTACCTGACACCACTTAATACATACCATGCTTTAGAAAATGCTGATGGAGCCACTTGTCAACTACTTTTTGGTGCCAGAGAACTACTAGCAAAACAAACTAAATTACTAATGGAGTAATGGCCTTCAATTAGTGTGCATTAGTTTCAACCCAGTTCATTTCTTGTTGACATTTTAACAAATTTGACTTGTGCCCTCATAGCTACTGATATGGTGTGGAATATTCCACATCATTTCGTGGAGCGAAGGAAGTTATTAGTGCTGCTACTAAATGTCATGCCCGTGGTCAAAAATAGGGAGACCTATCTACACAACTATTATAAGACGACCACAATCTTCACCTATTCTAGAAAATTCATGGAAATTTTGTTTTGTAAAATAAATTTTTGAAAAATTTCATGGAGTCCTCCTGATATCTTTTCTTGCACACTAAGGTACAGGCACCCATAACCGATAATTGCCCCATCACCGATAACTAGGCTTCTTCACTACGGCGCATGGCTGAACCAGAAACGGATAATATTATCCATGAAACGACAGGTCCATGATATCTTAGTGGGAGGGGAGGTGGCCGAAATGGGTGCAGCAAGGATATGGCTGGGATATGGCTGGGACTAGGGGCGAGTGGGTTCCCGGAATGGGACTGAGAATTGTCCATTATAGGTCAAGCCCCAGTTGGATTTGCATGATGTTCAAAACGCCTTCTCATATATTGATTTACATTCACTGCTCTTATTCCTCAGCATTCATGGGTGAAGCTATATGTTGGTTGTGTGTCTCAGCCTCTTTTGCACTTAAAATTTTGTAGTAATTTCAATTTTGCTTAATTTTAAAAAAAAAAATCTCATTCTTCCTGAACCTTGTTTCTCTACAAAAAAAAAATACCTCCTTCTTCATACCATAGCCACACCATGCTGAAATGCTTAAGTTATCTGTTATAGGTGCCTGTACCTTAAGGAATTTTTCCACTCAACATACGTGCGCTCCAAATATGCTCAATTGCTGAAGTGGCGGGTAGGGGCTCCCTTAACTTAGTTGTTTTGGCTTTCCACTTCTGACAATGTTTTTTCATATAAGAATTTTTTTGCCTTTTTCTTTTTTTGAGATTCTCTTCTTAACTTTCCTTGCGTTTCAGAAACTCACTCAAGTGATACTTCCCTCTGTCCCTGCAGCAAATAAAGTAAAGTAAAGTACACACCAGGTCAGACCACTCAGCAGTCAGTCAACTCTTCTCAGGAATGAGATCTACTTTAGCACTCACATGACCCATTGTTAAAAACATAAAATAAAAATAAAATAAATTTTTTTCTACCCCCCCTTTTTTTTCCATTCAAAAACCGACTACTCAAAGTGAGCCTGATCCTATCATATAATTTCCCACTGAATGCCAAAAGGCAAGCACTCAGCCAGCTGGTCAGAATTCTGTGAGTGACTAAGGAATCCAACCCCCCCCCCCTGGCTCCTTCTCAGCTTTAATTATTTCAGATGGGAAAAAATAAACCTGAAAATACCCAGACAGACAGCCAGGTTGGAATTGGGAAACCTAACCTTTAGATCGGGTTTATTATTAGACTAGGGTCCAGAACCAAGTCCAGAAAATCTCACGACCAATAGGATTGCTCTTCACCAATAGAGTCCAGGCTCTCAATCAATAGGATTGCTCAATTTCCAGAGTTTATTGGTCTTGGACCCTAGTCTAAACCTGGCCTCTTCTGGCCTTACACTCTGAAATCGTCCAGTTCTTTATTTTACAGAAGCTTCTAGACGCACTGTATATCTGGGGGATACAGTATTTATTTCAGTTCCAACGGGGCACGGCATCTTTCCAGGCACTAACTCAACCACAGGCAAGCCTCCAACCCCAGGGGGCAGCACCAGCAGCACCAGGATGGTAACCACTAACTTAACCAGGGTCAGTGGCCCTCAATAAGTTAACTCCTGAACACTCATTTGAACAGGTCCTTCCGTCATTCATTTGGGAAAGCCTGCCCTGGGCATCACTTTTCTGGTACAGGGGGACAGGGACGGTACACTGGAAAAGAACAGGCCTTTTTCCTTCAGTTCAGTTGGCTTTTTCAAAATCATACGTTGCAATGCCTCTAAGGTAGTATGCTCTAAAAGCAACCATTTAGTGCCGCTCGTCCGCCTTTTCATAGGTTTCCGTGGGCAAGAATAATTTTGGATAAATTCGTCTTTTAGCGATAGGAAAATGGATGTGGAACTTATCATTTCATATTTTTCCAAGCATTTTTGAATTACACATGAATTTTTAAAGATTTGGGGGTGTAGGCAAGCTATTTGTAACCAAAGGGCTTCCAAAATTCGTCCACTTGCAACGTGGAAAGGATGGGAGGAAATGAAAGACAATGATAGGCTCTTGTAATAAAAAAAATGATAGGGTTTTGCTTTCTTCAATTCACTTTATGCTAGGATCCAGCCTTCCAAGAAGGCTCAAGCTGGGGGCGCCAGTCTTGTCACTCATCCGAGGTTTAGTGGTCTGGACCTGTTGGTTGAGTCGCAATGCGAGAGTCTTCAACCAAGACAGGTGGACACATGGAAAGATTGAACATCTTATCTGGGAGGCCACCCTCGACCACGGGAGGATTGCTTGGCACCGAACGTCTCTCATGTGTGACAGAGACCCAAGCAAAGCATATAAGTTTCTTAGGAAGTTTGACAATACTTGGCTTAGATCCCCATTCTTTGGCTCCCGTCTTGGCGGAGTCATCACGTGGAGCCTGAAAAAAGCTCACTTGTAGGCTTTTTTCTGTAATTTAGGTCCTTTGATGTTGTTTTTGGTTTGGTTGTGTAGTTCGTGGTCTGTTGGTCTCTAGAGCTTTGCCCTCGGTTTTCCGCTGTTTGTTCTTGGGTAATTTTTGGAATAAACTCTGGATTTAAAAAAAAAAATTCACTCAATGCTTGACCCTTGAAAGGACGTTGGGATTTCTCTCCACAATCTGTATTTGGCCTTATAACTCTTCAATTGTGATTTAAGATGTGAATTGCAATACATTGTTATTTACATACTATCATTATTATTGATTTTATTTTGTACAGAAAAGTATTTGGTCAAAGTTTTTTCTTGATCAAATACCACCATATTCATAATATATTATATGGCCACAAAGGGCTTTCAAGCCCTTTTAGGGTTAATGTGGGCAATTTCAAGGACACTTGGTGCTTTAGAGAACACCATTGCACACCGAAAATTTGCACAAATAAGTAATTCAACATGGTTTCCATTGTTATATTGAAAATCTTTTTGTGGGGTCTTGTTGGTAGTCAAAAGGGAATTTTAAATTATCTTAGAATGCATTTTTTGGACATTGTATGAATAAACTACACATTTCCAAAGTGAAAAAAATAATTGTTTTTAAAACCAATCATAAATTCTCATGAAATAGTTGAAGTTCATTTTAGGCAAAGATCAAAGAGTTTGGTTTTGAAAGCAATCAAAATTAGGTATTGTTATCTTACATTCAAGTGCATTTTTGAATTTTATTAGGTTTCACTATCTATAAGATGGGTAATTTTATAGAAGGTGGGCACCCTCCAAACTTGCCACATGAAAAGAGGTTCCAATGCACCAAAGAATGTGATATTTGGATTCCTTATGCAAAAGTTAGAAAAGGTCAATAAATTTTTTGGAAGTTGCTCTTAAATTATTCCCTCTATGTAGGTATATGTTGATTGGAGACATGTACATAGAGTAATGATGGCGGTTTGGATTCAATGGCACATTGGAGGTGTCTATCTTGTAAGAGCCTAAGATTCTAATCATTCCTACCCTTTGAAATAGACTTAAACCGTAAAAGACTAGGCTTTCAAATTTGAAACAACAAATGAATGCAAACACACCTCAAGAACAAAAAAAGCATTTTTTCATCCATCATGTTTTGGGAAGATATAGATTCTAAAGACATTGCTTTGCAAAGGTTCTATAATTCAATAGGAATTAGTAGGTCTAGACACTCCAAAATTGACTTGAATAAAAAATAAAAATAAAAATCTTCAAAAATCACTATGACTATGATTAAAAGTTAGCATTTGGAGCTTAAATTTATTTTGGAAAAGTATAAATATTCAATCTACCATCAATTTTTGGAAGGGATTTCCAATTTTGGAAATCAAATTTTATTGGAAAATATTGATATGTATACTAGTTGATCCAACTAAATAGATATGATCTATGGATTATATTTTACTACTATTGCTTGAGAATCATCATTAAATTAATCTTCTTAGTTGTATTTTAGAATGTATCTTCACAATTTTGGAAATTTGGATTAGCATGTGGTCTTTAAAAGGTTAAAAAMCAAAGGAAGTCCAAACTCTTAAAATTGTGAAGATATATTATAACATAAAATTTAGAATAATAATTCAATGATGAACTTAGTATGACAAGCTCTAAAATATGATTAATAAATCATATCATGTAGCTAAATCATTTGCTATACTAACCAATTTTCAATATAATTGAAACCAAAATTGGAAATTCCTTTTAAAATTGATTATAGATTGAAAATTGAAAATTTTAAAAGAATTATTTGATTTTAGTACATGAAGTTGTAAATGTGGTGATGTTTTGAGATCTTTATTTTACATAATCATTCAAGTGAATTTTGAAGTGTCATTTTTCAAGTTGAAAAAGAATTTTTTTGATGTCAAATATATTTTAGCCCCTCAAACTAAAGAATATTTACAAAACTTGAAATACATATTGTTCAAATATAAGAGAATTAACCGATTAATGGACAACAAAAACAAGTTTCTATGCACTCGGGACATGGTTCCATTCATTTGTTGTTTGAAATTGAATGTATGGTCCTTGGGAATAGGTGGAGTGGGATCTTGAACTTGACTTCGTACAAAATATTTTTTCATTTTGAACTTGGCAAAAGATAAACAACCATATTTTCCATGATTTATGTAAAAATAGATAGCAACTTTATTGTTTTCACATTTAAAAGCTCTAAAATTTTGTTACATTCATATGTGATATATGCCAACATTGCAAGTTAGAGAGATGTAAGAAAAAAAAAATCACAATTTTGCTACAGACCACACAAAGCATGCCATGTGATATTTTTTGTACTATACTACATGTACCATGTGTCATAATTGTACTACTTTAATGTATTTCAAGGTATTTCAATACATTTTTCATTTTGAAAGAACAACATGAATTCTTCTCCATCGTTACAAAGAAGTTAATACTAAGAAGATACAACTACGTCTTCTTGGTACATTCATGAATATTTAAAAAAACAAGTGAAAATTGTTCTATCAATGTCATATGTTAAAAACAACATAAAATCATTCTATTGATGCAATTTATGTAGAGGAATCTTGAGTCCTATCTTCCAAAATTTACCCCTTACAAGAAAGTGAGCTCCAATGGAACACTTCAAGGGCTTAGGTGGTTTCATAAGAAGTCATTTTGAACAAGTGAAAGTGAATTTTTCCCCAAAGATGCGTTCTTATATTAGCTTTGTGAAAATAGAATTAGTTTTACAATTAGATATCCAAATCAAAAGTTGTGGGGCTCAATAGTTATGAAAAACTTTAATCGTGTGCTAATAAAGATGGCTAGTAGTTAGGCAAGCTTTGTAAATTTTTTTTCATTAACTTTTAGTAATTATATCATGCAATCTTTGGAGTTGAATGGATTAAAAAAAATTCGGCATATTCTCACAATTGTATAGGAAAATAGTGTATAGTTGGAAAAGATAAGAAAATATATTTCTCGATTTTCAATCAATGCACTAAATGGTAGATGGTAGTTTTAGAACCGTATAAGAACCTTTAGGCTTTAACTCAAACTCTAACGTAAATTCATGAGATTAAAAAAAAAAAAAAAATTGATTTAGTAAAGGAAATCTTTGTATCAAGTGTTAAAGTTTTGGTTCTTTAAAAAAATTAGTTTTCCTAAAAAAGTTGAAATCTTACTCATGGCTTGGCGGGGAGGGGGGGCATCCTTTTAATGCAAGATGGTTTGAGAGATATTAAAGACTTCCATGTGCTATGAAAAATTGGCATGCAAGTAACTAATTTAACCACCTATCCAATGGTCCAAATTCCCAAAGTTGTGTAGGGCCTTCTTTCCTACAAAGTTGAGTCAAACTAAGTTTACCTTGTTGGGCAAGGCCCAAATTTAATTTTCTTGTAATTCAAACAYTATAAACTTGTAATCCATGTTCTCAAATGCGTTGAATTTATTTCTACAAATTCCTATACTCTCTTATACTTCAATTTTATCTGGTTCAAAGTTTAAAAAATGTTTTTATATTTTGATTATGTTCAATGCACTAGAAATATGAGATTTTGGATACTTTTTTTGTGAATAATAGTCAAGAAACTTTAGGGAGCAATATGCTCAATGCACATGGTTCCTAAGAAGAATTGGAGTTCATTTTTGAACTAATAACTTTACATTGATTCATTTATAATATTAAAGAATTAATTGCATTAATTTGAAGATTTGAGAAACTATTGTTAGTAGGCCAATATGAGGGGACTAAGAGTGCAAAAAAATTCTATGTCCTCTCAAACATATTAAAATTTGGCCCCTAAAGGACTGAGGGACATTTCAGGCAGAATTTGTCAAAAATTGCCACTTTTAGGGCATCAAGAAAAAGACAATTTTTTTTCAACATTCAACCATACAAGTTTGTACTAGACATCGTTGGAAATGTGTGGGAAAAATTTCAGAAACTTTGACCGCAAGGATTGAAAGATTATAACATTTGAAGTTAGGTCATTTTTTTTTCCAACCTTGCCCGACATGGTCTGGGAACTTTCATTACTTCTAAATTGAGATTTTCACTTCTTAAAATGAGATAGTGATTTTTTTTCATTGCTCAAAAACAATATAACTTTTTAGAAGGAATATTGAGCAATAGATTCTTCAATTTTCATTGGATAAAATCACTTGATTGCTATGTAATCTAGGAACAATAATGCTTTCTTATTGGTGATTGTTACAAAATTTTGGATGAATACATGTATTTTCATCCATGCTTTGCATATTTTATCCATGGCAATGGATGCAAAATAGCTTCACCATTCTATTATACATCACTATGTAAGTTGCCTAGAAGCAATGAAAAAATCACTATCTCTAATATAAATGTACTTGACAAATGACCATAAATTTCTTAAATCAATGGTTGTCTTTGATGGACAAGCTACTACAATTCAAATATTAGTCTAATCTCAAATATCAATGTACTTGACAATTGGCCATAAATTTTTTGAATCATGGACTATCTTTGATTGATAAACTATTATAATTTAAATATACTTGTAGGCTTTAATGCAAATGTAATTGAAAAATGACCTTAAATTTTTCTTGAATCAATGCCGGTTGTCCTTGATTGATAAGCTACTATGATTAACCCCTAAAGTCCCAAGTATCCCCTCGGGGGGACACTTGGGATTTTGGGCAAGCTCGTGTCATCTCAATTTTTTATATAATTTTTTGAAACTTTTTTTGATGATAGAAAATCACATTAGCTTTCTGAAAATCTAATTTCTGTCTCAATTGGTGCTCAGTGACAAAAGTTATGCCATACTATGCATAAATTTTAGTTCGTCGGGTAGAAAAAAAATCACAAAATTATAATTTTTTTTTATTTTTCATTTTTTGTCAAAGATTATAATTTTTTTGTACATCTGAAGCTTTGATTCATTCTATTTAGCCTGATAATGAGAAAGTTATGGACAATCTTGTTTTTCGGGCAATCTAAGCATCCTCTTGAAAAAATAACTTATAGGATTCATTTCTAATTGCAATTTTTAGAATTTTTTGAAAAGAATTGTTGGAAAAGGTTAAGTGTACTTGCCAAAACAATCTCCCCATTGAGATTATTGTGTTTCAATCCCATCTTAGAGCTATTAACCATTTCGCTTTTTTTCCAATCTTGGACCTACTTCTACTTAACAATTTTTTAATGATTGAATATCAAGTGTGTTTTTCTTGAATTTTTTTCCCTAATCCTCAACTTGAATCTTCAACACATAAAATTATAATTTCAAGCTCAGTAGAGCAAAAAAATTTGATTAGGAAGCTCCAAAGCCAAAAAAATCTACTCATAGAATTTATAAAAAAAACTTGTTTTTTTCACTTTGAATGCAGATATCTTACAATCTATGCAGTCAAAGTTCGTGAAAACTTTCGTACACATTAATATACTAGTCTAGTGCAAGATCCTACGGTTAGATATGCAAAAAAATTGAAAATTTTGAAAGCTTTGCACCTTGCAATAGAAATGGCAGTTTTGAATGGATTTTGAGAGAAAAAAAGCCTTGGGACTTTAAGGGTTAACATATACTTGCAATCTTTATTACAAATGTAATTGACAAATGGCMATAAGCGGTTTACTTTGATTGACAAGCTACTATGGCTCAAATATTCTTGTAGGGACATTGGCAAAAGGACCCAAACTTTATCATTCAAGTAAATCATGTAAAATATTAATTGAACGTGATTGATCGATATCCAACCATTACAATTATGTCTAACAATATGAAATTAAGGAAACTTATACCCTTGCTATCAAAATAACGTCCCTCAAAACTCCCAAGGTTCCTAATCATATTTCTACCAACGAAAGTCTCCTTTCGCATCACCGTTACCACCGCACATTCATCCAAAAGCACAACATTCATCCCCACGTCGATTCATCTGCTCCTCCCGCCCTCTTCCACTTCCACCTCTGCAGCTTGAAAGATCCCTGCGACCGCTCCTCGTCGATCCACGAGAGCATCAGTCGCATCGTCATTTAGATTAAAATTTCCTCTTCACCATGAATCAGCGACGCACTCACTTTTTTCAATTTCCAAAACGGTTTAGAATTGGCTGATGCAGAGAGTGAGAATGAATTGAATTAAATTGAAGCGCTGGACTTCTGATCATGAAAAAGATAGGTTGCGATCTTGGAATGAACTGAATTGAGCTTTTATTTTTGTGTGATTGATCTCGTGAAGCTTTAATTGTAGCATTTGAGTTCTGCAGTCCTCCATGAAGACGAAGGAGTCGGAGATTCTCAATGATGCTGCCGATGGCCGGGTGAATATGGATGGCTTGTTCGGGAACGACCACCGGAAGGRCAAACGCAATCCGCTGGTGATGTGTGGTGAGCGAGATTCATCTTCTTTCCTGAGTTTCTGTTTCTTGGCATTTGTCGCCATTAGTGTCTGTGTGGAAGACATTTGGAATTGCTGGAACTGAACTTGTGAATTCTTGCCTCTATGAGCGTTGCATTTCTGCGCTTGAAATTGTAGTTAGGATTATGATACTCCCGTATAGCTTGAATTCTGTTAATCATTTTTCTACTCCCATCTAGAGCCTTCGTAAGATGCTTTCGCCATTGCGAGCCTGCACCATTTTATTTTGAAAATTTGCAAAATTGGAATGAACATTGCATTCTCACATGGTTGACTGTGTTTCTAAAGTTGAATTTCATTACGCTTTCTTGTACTTCCATATAACTTCTTTGTAGCATTCTTTTAAGTGCGTCCTTTGCTGTGAAAACTGGAATGAGCAATGTAGTTCATTGTGGTTGAATCTAGATTGGCTAGCTTTCTTCTACTCCCAAACAGCTGCTTCATTCTTTAGCTCTTGTAAGCCTGGCACTTTATTCACTGAGTATAATTTCTAGAATTATTGTGACCATTTTTTTTAGCGATTATTGTTAGCAATCGGGAGGGGATTCCAATGCAGCAAGATATGCCTTATTTGAGCATTGCTTGCAATAGCTCTAAAGGTTGTGAGTGGATGACCTAAAATCAACCTGAGTTCGAATGTTAAGCTGGTGGAAGTTCTCAAAATCAATATATAATCATTTTGCAAGAGTTTAGGGTGTCACATTTAGGTCTGTGTATATGATGTTAGGTTCTCAATACTTGGAATATGTCCTTACAATATATAGAATTCTTTATGGAAAGTGGCGAACCTTAACTTTAATCGAGTTCATTTTTGGACAAACAACAGCCACCACAAAATTGAATACAAAAAGAATCTTCATAACTCATGATCATGTATTTATTTAGCATTATTAATAGAGATTTTCCTTGCACGATATTAACTTTGTAGCAATCTGACATCCATATCATGGATGATGAAAATAGAATGTTTCAAATGAATGTTTCTTTTTCGTTCATCTTACAAAATCCTAAAAGACGACCTTTATTTATAAACAAGTTGATGAAATTGACAGATTCAATATATTTGTACAAATAATATTACCTTAAAAAAATGATTTAATTATTACATACTACCTTTGCCCCAAAATGAATCCGGGTTTTCTTGGAAATGGCTAAATTAGCACATGAATTGTTCCTATTTTTAGGAGCTCATGTAGCTATTGTAAATTCTATTAAGTCCCATTAGGTGTGAAAGAATGGAAGTCAACAATTAAATTGTGCATGTTGAAAATAAGCAATGAAAATGAATTTTTTTTTGCCCTTTTTGGAATTGCTCAAGTGGTATTGATTTTTTTCATTCTCTAAGCAATGTTGGTGGAGTGGCATCCATTGACATCCTTTCTATTCAATTCCGACAAAGTCTTGTGATTCAACTCCGAAAAAATTTCAACAAAGGATTCATAAGTAGCTATTTTTGTATAATTTTGGGTTGAACTCTTTGCCTTCGGTTGGCTAAAAGGTTGCATTTTGATTGCGTTTGCAATGATCAAATTTCAATATAGTCTTTGGAGCTATTGCTCAAAAGCAATAAACTTTATAGAAAGAATATTGAGCATTTGATTCTTCTATTTTCATTAGATAAAATCACTTGATTGCTATATAATCTAGGAACAATAATGTTTTCTTATGGGTGATCTTTACACAACTTTTAGATGAATGCATGAATAATCATTTGCATTTTACATGTTTGACCATGGCAATGGATGTCAAATAGCTTCACCATTCTACTATGCATCACTTTGTACGTTGCCTACAAATAATGAAAAAAAATCACTATCTCTATTACAAATGTTCTTGACAAATGATCATAAATTTCTTAAATCAATGGTTGTCCTTGATGGACAATCTACTACAACCCAAATATCCGTCTAGTCTCCAATACCAATATACTTGGCAAATGGCCATAAATTACTTGAATCAATGGTTGTCCTTCATTGAAAAGCTACTATGACTCAAATATTTGTCTAGTTTTCATTACCAATGTACTTCACAAATAGCCATAAATACCTTGAATCAATGGATGTCCTAGATTGACAAGCTTCTATGACTCAAATATCCATCTAGTCTTCAATACGAATAGCCATAAATATCTTGAATCAACAGTTGTCCTTGATTGACAAGATCATATGAATCAATGGCTATCATTGATTGACAAGCTCCTATGATTCAATCTCCTACGACTCAAATATCCATCCAGTCTTCAATATGAACAGCCATAAATATCTTGACAAGCTTCTATGAATCAATGGTTATCCTTGATTGACAAGCTCCTATGATTCAATCTCCTATGACTCAAATATATGTCCAGTCTTCAATACGAATAGTCATAAATATCTTGAATCAATAGCTGTCCTTGATTGACAAGCTCCCATGAATCGATGTCCTTGATTGACAAGCTCCCATGAATCGATGGTTGTCCTTGACTGACAAGCTCCTATGAATCGATCTCCTACGACTCAAATATCTGGTCAGTCTTCAATACGAATAGCCATAAATATCTTGAATCAATAGCTGTCCTTGATTGACAAGCTCCCATGAATCGATGGTTGTCCTTGACTGACAAGCTCCTATGAATCGATGGCTGTCCTTGATTGACAAGCTTCTATGACTCAAATATCTGTCCAGTCTCCAATGTACCTGACAAATGGCCTTAAATCTTCCTTGAATCAATGGCTGCCCTTGATCGATAAGCTAGTATGACTCAAATATCCTTTGGGTCTCTAATACAAATGTACTTGACAAATGGCCATAAATTTCTTGAATCAATAATTGACCTTGATTGACAAACTACTATGACTAAAATATTCTTGTAGTGACATTGGCAAAAGGATCCAATCTTTTATCATTCAAGAATGTCATGTAAAGTATTAATTGAACATGATTCATCAAAATCCAATCATTACAATTGTGTCTAATAATATGAAACTGAGATACACCCTTGCATTAAAATTCAAACATTATTGATGCATTGCCCAAAGTCAAAAATTAAATTTCGTTTTCTAAATTCTAAGCATACAAAAGTGTATCAACACTGGAGTGTCTCGATTCATCTCGGAAATTGACCATTTGAGAAAAATCATTACAAAGTGCTATTTGGAAGCATATTTTGGAATTGATTACAAATAAAAGTTGTAGACCAAGTGTTGTAGATTCCATCCGTCTGGTTAGATTCACCAATGTTATCACCAATATTTTTTTATAAATTTTGAAAGGAAATTTTCAAAATTCCTTCAAAATTTAATAACAAGAAAAATATTATCATTCTTTGAGTATAATTCATTGGAAGGGATTTGAAATGCGATTCTTTTGACATGGTGATTTTTTGAAATTTTTGTGTTCTTACAATTTGTAACCTCATTTTGGCAAATTCAGTTTTGAACTAAAGTCAATGCAATTTTGGCATGGTCAACCACATGACATGCGCATTGGTAATTTTAGAAAATATGTACTCTAGTACCACCAAACCAAACCTTTAGATAGAAAAACAACTTGATCTAGTATCTCCACAAATTAAAAAAAACTTTGATCCAAGCACTTCAGAGGATGAAATTGAAGTTTCAATCTATTCATTGTCCGGAAAATGAATGTCGAAGCACTCTAGGGTTAAAGAAAGTAAGGCAATATGTGGAAAAAATTCAACCCATTTGATCGTGTGGATTGATAGATATTAATTTTTTAATGAAAAAATCCCTTTCTTCCATTCCTACAAAAAAAGGTCAAGAAACATTGTTTTTTACAAAAAACGAGGATTTCACTATTCATAAGTATATAAATATTCACAAGTATATGATGTTAGGTTCATTTATGAAAAATTTCAGATGCAATTGAGAAGTGTAACTTATTCTATATCATTGTGCAATACAAAGACATTTAAGTGCGTTGACAATATACTAGTCATTTTTTGATGATTTCTTGTGGAATGAGGGAATTTTTAAATTTGAAATACAAATGTTGAAAAAGTGAGCAATAAACATTTGGAATTTTTGATGATTTCTTATGCAATGAGGGAATTTTTTAATTTGAAATCTAAGTGGTGAAAAGTGACTAACAAACATTTGAAATTTGTGGGAAAAATTCAACAACTTTGAATGCATAGATTGCAAGCTYGAAGTTAGAAGAAAATGTATTTTCTTGAAACTGCCTRAATATGGGCCYTGACATAGGTAATAAAATTTGACTTCTAATAAAGTTTKACTCCTCTTAGAATGRAATTTGAGAACTAAATTATTTTTTGGACAATTTTATGCMATATGTTATTAGTTACATACATGCCAAAGTTCAAAAGATGCCCYAAAGATGMCCMAAAGATGACCRAATTGCCYWTGTTAARAAAAAGTCAAGGCATCATAACTTTTGATCCATGCCATTGATTGAAAAGATAATGATATTTCTACTAAGGGGGTTTATGTTCACACCTTGTGTCAAAATTGAGTGAACATCCAACCAAAATTGACTTTGTAGGAACATGTTTGCATTTTCAATTGTCCTCTCAACAAACATTTGGCCTTTAGAGGTTAAAATGGTTCTTCTACTTGAGTACAACTCCAATCATCTCTTTATAATATAATTATCAATGGAACATAAATATAATCGAAGTACCAATTATAATAATTTATTTGAAAAAATCAAAATGATAGATTTAGATTCTTGGGTGTAGCTCTCGGTGTAGCTACTAGATTCTTTGTTTTTAATAATTTGATTGTCTTGTAGGTGAGATTTTTGCTATTTTTTGTGGGTTCAAAWTTTATCTTATTTTTGAAACAAATGAAGGGGCTTATTGTAAGTGGATTCTTTGCTATGCCATTCAGGTGCAATTGCAACTGTTGGAGTACTCGTAGCGGGATTGGTAAGTTTTCGCCAAGGAAACTTTAGAAGGAGTCAGAGGTTGATGCGAGCCCGAGTTGGATTTCAGGCAGCAACCGTGGCTCTATTGGTTGGAAGTGTTTACTTTCAAGGTAAGGCATGAAGCTACTAATGCAGATAATGGCAACGTTTGCTCAAAGCTCCCTCTCTCTTCCCCTGCATGAAGCTTTTTGAGGATCTATTTCAACATCTTTGGAGTGCATGTTGAAACCTCTCAAATGTTAAGTCTTTATTTTCTTATCAATTCTAGGATTTGATAAGAGTTACAATTTTATGTTAAAGTATTTTTCACAACATTTTAGAGCATTAGTGACCCTCCTCTCTAGCGTAGTTGCACTGTGGAAGATGCTACAGAGTTATCTTGATTCTTGAATATCTTAGTTCTTCATTTCTTTCTAGAATCGTGTCCAAGGTGCTTGCACATTCACAGATGCTTTCAAAAATGTCATGTGGTGGTTAATTAGGAGACTCTAATAAAGTTATTGTTAATTTGAAGGTTCTTGAAATTTTGCAAGTAGGAGATGTTTAATAAGGAGGTGTTTGTAGCTACACTGTGATAGATCTATCTAATCTGCTCCATGATACAGTAGAACCTCTCTAAGTCGCTCCTCTATAAGTCAATGAACCTCTGTCAACTAATGTTGTCAGACTCGTCCTGGACTGCGTCACATTACAAAAGTTGTGACTAAATCTGACTCTCTTAGTCAATAAACCTCTGTAAACCAAGAATGTCAGACTGATTCTACTATCTCCTCATCTGATTGCATATTGTTTAATACCCAAAATAGTAAACCACGGATTTGTAAATTTTTTTGGGTCAAATTGTAATGGTTTTTTTTATTTTGAATCGTGTACTGTTTGTGGGAGTGCTTCAAACATGGAGTGACTTCTTGGTAGCATTCACATGACTTTTCTTTGGTGATATGCCATACTCTTTCGATGGAGTCTCAATTAGGTTATCAAGGTGAATTATTTCGTTGAAAAAGTTCTTTTTTGCCTCCACAATCTCTTGTCATCTGAGGCAAACAGCATCTTTTTTTTTTCTTTTTTTTCTTTTTGTGTGTGTGTCTTTCTTGTAACCATACCTTTCCGAACCATACCTTCAAATTGTTGCTATCCCTTGTTACTTCTACTCCAGGTTTCCACCCTACTTTGCCTTCTTCTTGCAATAGTTTTCAATCCAGCTAAAGGTCAAACTTTTGGGTCTTTCGATTGGCAGGCCTAATGCTCGATCCCATATGAGCTGCAAATTTCGCACATTGCAGAGACGCATGTTGGTGTCCCACTTAGTTTTCCAACCTAGTCTCAAACCTAGAATAAGCTTTGAATATGGAATTGTTTGTCACATGAAAGGGTTGTAAATCATGAAGTTCTCAGAGAATGCAAAACTTACTTGTGACAGCACGCCCATAGTTCGAGAAACTCCAAACAAAACCGTGTAGTAGCTGCGCATGGATTCCATCAAAACAAAAAAGGTAAGCAAAGTTCAAGTTGTGAGGCTTGTCTTCAACAAAATTACATTGTTTCAGAAGTTTTTAGACATCAATAAGACAATCTTCCTCATCATTCATAGAGACTAGTGTGCCATGTGCCGTTGCCACAGGCAAAAGAAAAGTAAAAGTAATTTTCTATATTTTTGGATGCATAAAAACTTCAAAATTCAATAACTTTCATTCCGTAGGTCGGAACGCCACAAAACCAAGCCCGTGCACCCCTCCCCGTCAAGAGAGTACCAAGCACGCCACCGGTGGACACACAGTCTGGGAGATCTCAACGTAACAAACAAACAAACAAACTGATTTAAAGGATAGATGTCTCCTGTATGGTTATGGCGGTTACAAGTGGAAACAAGGGTTGCGTATGTGGACTAGGGAAATGACTACAAGAAGACCCCACCAATTGTCAAGTTTGTCATGTGAGTCTTCTCGAGGATCATTTTCCTAGTCTACACGGCTCTTGTTTCTACTATTGGTATGGCCTCCTATTAATAAATAATGGAGATACCTGCCTCTGTTCGCCACAAGGAGACCTTAGTGCCTAGGATTCATCACAAAATTTCAAGTTCTTAAACTATCTAATTTGTATTGAAATAATAATGTTCTAATTTGTATTCCTCGTTTGGCAGTAGTACGTACTTTTGTTACTGCAATGTACCATTTGTTTGCAAAGAAGACGTTCAGTTCTTAGTAAGTTAGGAGCTACTTACTTCTCCTCCTTCATTCCATAATATTGAAGCAGAACTCCACTGTGAGCGTCCACGTTCGGCCACGGATTCTTGACCTGTCAACAGAGCAGTTTGGTAGAAGGCAATCAATTCAATTCGCAAGTTTACGATTGCCAAAATCAGATGCAGAAGCTCTTTCTTCTTTCTTTTTGAGCCAGGACAGGTGTAGATTAGAGTTTGTACCAGATTAGCAGGTGCATTTGTACCAAAGTTTTGCCATTTTAACTGAAATTTTCCAATTTAATTGAAATTCTCTTTTACGCACTTGTTGGTAATTAAAATCTTTAATGAAGTGAACAAAAAACAAACACCATGTGACCGACACTCACCTTGCACCCGCAATGGAAGATTCAGAAGACAAGACGCTAAGTAAATGAGGCTGAGGTGAAAAAAAAGGCTTCCCATACCTTGCCAGTTTCTAAGAGTATAGGTGGGACGACCTCGTATATCTTAGATACCTGCATGCACAACCATGATGCCCATAAAGTAGCCGTGAAGTCTTAAAAAATAATTGATAGCTATGCACCTCTATCTTAAATTTATCTATCGATGCTAAAATGGTGTAGTGGTTTCAGAAGGACCGAGAAAGTAGTACAATAGTGGGTGTCAAAAGACTGGATGCAGGAGTGGGTATTGGCACATGTCATTTCACAAGGAAAGGCCAAGGTTGAAGCTTTGTCACCCCAAAAGTTGCTCAGTACTCAAGTTGCAGAAGAAAAAGGCAGASGAAGAGATAGRAAAAMGTTGTCAAAATCSAAGATTATGCTCAAAATTTTGCCCCTTCACATARAATTTGTGAAAACTTAGCATTGGCCCTCTTTTGAAAAGTAGCTGAAATTCAGAAAAGCAKAATTCAGAGACTAGATCCAACGTCTTGCCCTGACACMMCACTGCTATAGCATTAGACACAATATTCAAAGTRTGCAGATTGGAATTGCCAAACAYTCCRAAYAACAAAAAACYYAACTGTAGTCSGAGTRAGTTTCGTACCATTTTGAACARCGGGTCATTTGGAAGATGCTTCAGCGCAAATTCACGCTGACATTGATACCGAGGGTCAGTTTTCCGCAAYACTGCATGCCCATAACCTGGCACCACCTGTCCCCATAATCAACGAATGCATAACTTCCTCAATTCCGAGATAGTGAGATCCATAGAAAGTCGCTCAATCAAGCTGCCCTTAGCCTGTGAGCTCACTACTCGTACAACGAATAAATAAATAAACAAATAAATAGATTCATTATCAGGAGTTTTTCATGGTAAGAAAATCTTATATAAAGTTTCCTCAATATATATCCGATGCAACTGAAGAGAAAACCTGGAGCAAATAAAAGTGAGCCGTACTTAAAAAAACATCCTCGTCTCACGCTCACAACTAGATATTCATTGCCTCTCACCTTGCCACTCTTCAAGGTCTTCCACACAAACTCCTTGAGTTGCTCGGTGGTGACATCAGCTCCGACCTCTTTCACAACACCTTGAATCCATCTCAACACCTCCTGTACTTTTGCACATCAATCACGTTCAAAACAATCATGAATCAGAGTAAACTTTCGCTTTGAATCAATAGTGTCACTCAGCCGGTGATGACGTTCTCGAGATATATCATTGATGATAGCTATCCCCGCATTAATGAAGAAATTGGTGAAGGTAAGCAAGAACAATAATGGTAACAGTACTCAGTAAGAACTTGAGGTCGACTGAACAAGAAATATTTAACCATGACCACCCCGGACATGTGCTTTTTCACACAAACAAACGTGGCTTGATGGGACAAAAGTTGCATCTTCTCTAACCAGACACTTTAGTTGCATCTTCTCGAAACTCCCCTGGCTTGTCTGCAACCCTGATTACTGTTTTTCTCTTCTTTTCTCCTGTACTTTCAATGAAGGCTACTGATCTTTCAAAGGGTGAAAAAAAAATTGAGAGCTGTGTCTGAGTGAGACATGGACGGTTTATGGTTATGACCTGGTTTGCAAGTCCGTGAAGAGGGCCAGCGAGTCCATTCATTCCAGCTGCAACCGATAGATAAGGATCGGAGAGTGCACTTCCCACCTGGAAAAAAACCCAATAAATCAGAGTAAAACAATCACGACTTCTTCGAGTTCAGCTTGCATCAGTCTGTGTTATGAAAATTGAAGTTCAATTATTTTCAGGTTTGGGGTCGTAGTTGCTCTAACAACTCCTATTAGCGTGAGTGACAAAATATTCAGAACAAGGGAATTCGAGAGATATCTGATTTGTTTGCTGATTACCAGATGGACCGTGTGTGCACTCACATTGCCGCCCTCATGATCACTATAGTGCAAACAACATGGGTCTCCGTCATTAAAGAAAGAATCAAAAGAGCAGGGCTCCACCCACGATAATTCAGAAAATCAACTATAAATTTCAGGACAATGCATCACCGTGTTGTCTATCACACAAGCATATCCTAGAATATCCAAGAATAGTTCACAATATTTACATAGAGATGTCCAACTTAACACGTTTGACACCTGTCGATAATAAGACATCAGACATCTAGCACAACATCCACTGTACTAACCAGTCTAATAAGTTACGCCATCCTATCTCAAACTGAATTAAAGACATCCATGATGAGTGTAAACACTCGTATCAATTTTGATCAAGATGAGACCTGTGAATGGTGATGTAGAGTCTCATAAGCTCATGAAATTTCTTGTCTGTGTAACCCATCATGTGGGCGTAATTGGCTGCGTAGTCCAATTTCGGATCTGGCGGTATTGTCTTCCCACCTTTGTACACCCTGCAAATGAGAATGTGACTTTATATGCATTTATTTTGTATATGCAGGATACTGGCAGGTAACTCGGTTTCAATAATTCACTTTGCAACACAGCAAGCCCTCATATTAAATGGTCTATAGGTAAAAGTACAATAATAATACCATAACTGCAGAYTTTCACAATAACCTGCGATAAATGAATGCTGCAACCTCTGGCAACTGGGCCATCAGGTTCATGGAATCCTCATATACAGGCTGCCAATACCTACAAAATGGAAATCGCGGCGGAAGTCAAGTTACGCTCTTCAGGACCAAGGATTCATGGTTTGAAGAAAAGGATCTCATCAATTGATGACAATACGAAAAATATGTTTCGGATGGGGTCAGAATTATTCTTTCATCAAAATCAGTGAATAACATTGCATGTGCTGGTCAGAAAATAAACGAAATCGGGGCAATAAAAGTCCCCACAAGACCTGCTCAGAACTGCTACGAAACCAATTTGGCGTCTTTGCCTTCTCCATCTACCAAGCTATAAGAAGTATTTTCCACCTCCACTGGRCTAACTTGCATTGAAAAAGATTTCGTAAGTGACATATGCTTACTTGCTTTTATGAAGCCCACTTTCGTAGGCCTTCGCAAATTCGCTCTGGGTCTGCATTAATCCATAGAAAAACATTCTTTATTGGTATTCTTAGAAAACTTTGTAAATGCACGACTCATTCAAGGAAGTCTCAACTTGCTACGTAAGAAGTAGAGACTTGGCACCTGGAGAGCCATGATGCCTGCAGAAAGCTGGGTCATGGGGTGTGCAGATGTTGGAAACTTATTCAAGACGTCAAAAACAAATCCTGTGACATCCACACAAGTCAGATCCACTTATTAAAAAATGGAGAAGAAATTAATACTCCTGTGCTTGTGAGCTGACTTCAATCCCAAGTCTCAACTGCTTAAGAAAGCTTACATTCATTAGCGTACCTGGCACCTTGGATCGCTTCTGGAACTCCCTAGTTACTCCTGCTACTTGCTCCTTTGTAGGGACCTTCACTTCACCGGAACCCAACCATGAGCTCCCAAAATAAATGAAACCTTGACTTTTGCTAATTGATATCAGATTTCCACTTTTCAATCACTAGAGCACCGAGATTTCAAGGTTTTGAAAAGGGGATTTAAGTTGATCACGTTGTGAGAAAAAAATTTGAGGAAGAGGCAAATTTATATCACTAAAATTAGTGAATTAACATCTTATGGTCAAAAATTTAAAAAAAAATATGAAGGATGAAAGTCCCTGTGTGATCAAGTCTTTCAAAGCTCAATGTAAACCAAGTCTTGATAGCTGACCTCGCCGGTGACCAAAAGCCACAATAAGCCCTCTGGCAAAGGCTCGCCTCCTTTAATTGCCCCTGGCAACTGTTTTTGACATTCGGGAATTGACAACCCCCTGAACCGAATTCCCTGCATCAGTTTGAACATTAATTTGGACAGTTTCAACTATGATAGGTTCTCATTCTAAGCGTTCCAGTTGCATGTCTCTGTACATGTGATCCAAATACTCTAATTTTGGATTCATTAATTTTGCAAAAACCTAAAGAACCAATAACAAGTTTGAATATCAGTTTCTCTATGGCCCACTTTTTACAACACAGAAGAAAGCCAACAATCTAGTCAATTGAGAAGAACTTTCTTTTCTTGGCCTTCATTTTGATATGAACTATAATGTACAAAAAGAGACCTTTCTAAAAGACTGAAAAAATGCATGATATTTAAGGGTTAAGAAGGATTCTTCCTAACCTCATCAGCGTCGAGCAAAGAAGTTTCCCAGAGCATGCCTTTGATGCCACGCATTCCACCAATGCACTACATCCCAGCAGTGTTTTAAGGATGCAGTTAAAACCCTCCCCGAATTCGACAATCACATTCTCAACGACAGGCAAAGCCAAATTGACACACATACATGGAGCACCGGCGACSTTCTCGACGGGACGTCCCGTTGCTACAATCTTCCTGAGAAACAAATTGTCGAATGTCGTAGGAACGCAGTCTAGGAGCAACAAATAAACGGAACCGGCGATTGCAACTACATTTGAAGTTCGAATTCCAAGAGCAACACAWCAGGCACACACTAAACCTTAAACCACAACAGAAATTGGAGACGAACACGAGGCACCCACCACACACGAATTCAAATGGGGGAGCTCACCTTCTGGATCGTGAGCATGGGACTGTTTGCAAGTTCCACCAATTCCACGAATGCTTGATTGATAAGTCTGTCTGGGATCAGATTGGAGACTGTCTCTGGTTTGAAAACAAGCAGCTCGACTCCTAGTCGTCGTATCCTGTACCATTGGCACACTTTTCAAGTAAGGTATCTCCACTCAAGCTTTCTCACTTCTTCACATGCACACTGAATAGGGGTATTAAGGGGACCAAACAATTGAAGGGACTTATCTTTCAGAATTATAGATGTTTCAAACATGATGTACAGCTCTCGGACACTTTGGTAACTATTGATGTACAATAAAGGTAGATATTTATATAGGGTGAAATGTTGATTAATTAGTATGGGTCCTCTTAATATCCCTATTTAGTGTAGCTTTCTAGAAGTAAGCTTAGCTTTTAGCAGTGCAAAGCCTTCTCCCCTTCTGACCCAAAGCCAACAAACCTTGATAGAGAAATTGAATCGAGTTGATCTTTTTCAACAGTGACTGACATTGAATGTCATCGCATCTGAATGTGGCTTCTTTCTAAAATCCACCCCTTTTAGATTCTTGCCTAGATGGAACAGTATGGGTTCACTACAGGATTGGAGATACACCTATTTTCAACACTTTGAAGATTATTTGTTTATTTCCTAATTAAAGGCCGTTCTTTTTCACTATAACGACATTATTGTTTTAGAAGTGTTATAGGTCTAAATGTCACTAACATACGGAAGTCTCAAACGTACAATCTTGTAGTTTACGTGTTGCAAATGACGTGAATCAAATTCGGAGTCATTTGGCCACATAGATTGCAAGATTGTAATGTTTTAATGTTGAAAAAGGATGTTGAAATTTTCATAGAAACACATTTGGAGGTGAATTAAATTTGATTCCTATACCTAGTCAAATGCCCTATGTACATCTTTAAATCAATATATACCTGTTAACTTTGTTGAAGAAGGGATTTTAGAACATTCGCCAAAAGCTTTGATCATTTATAACTTTTGCATGTGGTATCCAAGTGTTGCATTCTTTGGTGTGATGGAGCTTCCTTTCATTAGCCAACAAGAAAATATAAAAACTTAATCAATTCCACGAGTTACTACACCCAATATACAAAATTGCCAATTTTAGGTGTCCCTATGATAACCACACCTCATTTCGGCCCCTTTAATAAACCTCACCTTATATATTCTTGCCTAAAATACACCCCACTATTCATAAGAGTGTAAAGTTGGTTTTAACCCCTAAAGGACCAAACTGCGTTTTTTGGCAATATAGCGATTTTGGGCAGCTCACTACAAATGGAGTTTATAGTTTTTTTCTTTGAAATTTTCACACAACATGTGTCCGAGGAGTAGCTTTAAGGCCCAACAACTTCTATTGCTTTGGGATTGGAAATTTTCAATTTCATAAATAAATTGTTAACAAATTAGTATTTTGAATCATTCTCTACTTTTTTCTACTTACTATTTTTTTCCTACATGTTGTACAATTCCAAATGAATTGAAAATTTTCAAAAGTGTCTCCAACTTGACCTAAAGAATGAATCTGAAAAGTAACAACCATTTTGGACATTTTTTCATACAAATGTGGCCTTTTGAAGTACAGCTGCCCGGATTTTCAAAAGGCTCAAAAAAGGATTTTTGTCACTTTGAAAGCAGATATCTTGCAATCCACGAGGTGAAAAAATATGAATTTTTTTCCACATCTTCCCAAAGTATTTTAATACAAGATCCCACGGTTACTTTTGTCCAAAAATGTTTTTTTCTAAAATTTAGTACTTGCACTAGAAATGGCAGTTTTGGAGCGTGTTTGGTGAAAGCATAGTCAAAGACCTTTAGGGGTTAAAAACACCTAATTTCAGCACTTTGAACATTCATCGTTTATGCATATATGGTGTCCAAAATATACATCATGAGGGAACCTAGAATCTTGTGTTGACCACCAAGACCCCACAAGAACTTTTTCAATACAACTAGTATTCCTTGTACCACAATATAATAAACTAAAAATAATTGTCAAAAATTTGAATTCACAAAAAAAGAACATCTCATCCACTATAAGTCAAAACACCACGAAACAAACTTTGTGCACCCATCCTCAAGGAGAGTTTTCTATCAACACCATGAACGCAACCCGGGGAAACAATTCCAAAGATCTCACTGTACTACAAGGTTGTAACCTACGAAAACAACAATATTAATTTATTGATCAAGCAAACCCCACATCCCTATTCCAACCAAACCCTAAATGCATTGTGCAATGTGAATGCGGTTGTAGGTAGGATCTGCAAATTGGGATTCAACAAACAGCCTCATTTAAGGTGTAGATAGATGCTGAATTGCTTATTGGGTTCATTTCAGGTATCAGCAGTAGTTCCCTTCCCTTCTGTAGTTTTGATGTTGCCGTGAGCTTTGGGCCTTCCCCAGTCCCCTTTCTGAATGCGCTTCACCACTTTCGCAGGATTGCCCACCACGACCACCAGCGGCTCCACATCCTTCGTCACCACCGCGCCCGCTCCAACCACCGACCCATCGCCCACCGTCACTCCAGGCAACAAAATCGCACCCCCACCAATCCAAACATCGTTCCCCACTTTCACCGGCAATCCGAACTCAAACCCATTCACCCCATTCCTCAACACGGGATCCAACGGATGCCCTGGACAGTAGATCTGCACATTGGGGCCGAACAAAACGTTGTTGCCGATCGTCACTTTGGAGCAGTCCAGAATGCAGCAGCCRAAGTTCATGTAGCAGTCGTCCCCCACTTCGATGTTGGAGCCGTAGTCGCACTGGAACGGAGGCTCGATGAAGGGCGGCTTCGCAGGGTTGATTTTGCCGAAAAGCTCGGAGAGAATCTGTGCGCGCTGCAACTCTAGGTCTGCAGTGGGAAGGGTTGAGAAGCCCGTGCTGTTGTACCTGCGAAGCTTGTCCCGTGCGACGCGACGTTGTTCGACGAGAGGGGGGTCGAAGGGCCAGTAGAAAGGCGGAGGTAAGGGGGAGCCCTGCGGTARGGGGCCCTCGGGAACAGGCAGTTCGTTGCTCATTGTGGCAGGGGGACGCGACTACTCTAGGGTTGCGAATTGGGTCGCCAGAACAGGTACTGGATGGATCCCGTCACTGCATGGAAAGCAACAGCAACCAGATTAGGGTTTCACTAATGCCAGGTTGCAATGCAATTGATCTCGTTGATAAATTGATGCAATGTAATCGAAATACAAGAGATGTTTGCTTCCACGGCAAAATTGTGGAAGTGAAGTCACTGTAATCGGTCGAATAGAAAACTGCGAGAGAGTGCCCTAAATCCATCTTGGGACCTTCGACATTCTTATTCTAAACGACAGGCAGAGCCAAATTGGCAAAGGCGACCTCCGCATGTATTCCTCACGGGAGGTTCCCGCTGCTACAATCTTCGAATGTAAGTAGGAACGCATCCCAGGAGCAAGAAACAACGGAAATTAAAGATTGTTGCCATTCCAGATGCAGTCTCAAGCTCGAATTCAAAGAGCAGCACATCAGGCACACACTGCGTCTCATCGACCACGACAGAAATCGGAGAAGGACGCGAGGCAAGAGAACTCAAAGCTTCCAACCAAGCACTCCACCAAAGCATCAAAACTGCGACGGGAGCCAGCACCAGACGAGAGCTAGCTCGAGCCTCCAGAAACTGAAAGTTCTGCTTCCATCCATCGAACCATCGATCTTTCAGCTTCCAACAATTGAAACTAAGCAAATTGATTGGTGGGGTTTAGGCTCACCTCCTGGATCGCGAACATGGGACGACCACGAATGCTTGATTGCTGAGTCTGTCTGGGATCGAAAGGGGAACGCATTACTGTCTCTGGTTTGCAACAAAATGGACGGATCGAATGTCGATGCTTGGAAACAAGTCATGGCGGAGAAATTGAAGAAAGTGCAAATCTTACCAGTCAGGTGCGGGGATTCTCTCTGGCAGCAGCAACGATCCTTTCACTGGTGGATTGAGAAAAAGAGGAGCCAGCACTGAAGTAAGGTGACGTAAGTAGTCACACCTTCTTCACAGCACGCCCATTCTTCACACAATGAGGACGAGGCGGCTCCCCATTGGCTCCTTGTTGGTAGAATCTTCTTTACATCTAGTGTAGGGTAGTCACATCTTATTCAAAATGGCAAACTTCTCCAAAGAATGAACAGTTTGTGAGAGAAAACAAGGGCCTATGGGAAGCAATTCTGGGTGAAGGTGCGACCCCCCTTTTGTGTCTTGTGGAGGATTTTTGCAAGTATGGTTTCACTAGCAACTAGAAATACACAAGCGAGCATGCAAAATTGCAAGGGTCGGTTGTTGCTCAAAGTCCACGGCAAGCGATGTCGTGAAACTATGGAACTCATGTAAAACTACAAACCTCACAAAGTGCAAGAAAATATACTTTTATGAAAAAATCTTCTTCACGTTCATTATTCACCTCTAGAAGAGAATTATGGACATAGAGAAGATTTTGCAAAACAAGAATATTTTTACTCAATGAGCCAATGGAAAGCCACCCCTAAACCACCACATCACAATTCTTTCACAATTCTTTGAAGAATGATTGTTGGATGAAGAAGGTGTGACGACCCCTATTATTATTCTCTGGAGGTGAATAATAGGCCTCAAGAAAATTTCTTCTTAGAACTATAATCTCTTGTGCTCTTTGCTTACACCTACGCTTTGTAGTTTCACCACATCGAGTGCCCTTTAGTACAAGTGACAAGTGACACCTCCTATTTTGTAAGTTGGCTTGTGTATTTTTAGTTCAAAACGAATTGTTGATGCACGTAGTAGCTCATCCTATTGTTTTGAGTGCAAAATAGTTATTGCAAGTGAACTCATTCTTTGCTCTCATCCTCCACACACGACACAAGAAGGGGGTCACACCTTTTTTCACCTGAAACTACTTCCTAGTGATTCATGTTTTTTCTCACCAACTTCTCATTGTTCATAGAAGTTTACTTGGTGAAAAAGATGCGACTACCCTTTTTGTCACCCCTTTCTAAACCGTACCCGACCCAAAAATATTTTTGTTCTCAAAGAGTAGACTAGTTTGTTCATGAGAGCCTTAGGGTAACTTTAAAAAGTTTGAGTTTATTTATGATTTCTTCGGATGTTCCAAAAATACAATTAAAGAGAATCTAACATTCCCTTTTCACTACCAACATTTTCAGCGAGCAAGTAGCTGATCGTAGGTATTTTTTTCATGTAAAAATGAATAGTTCTATCCTCTACAATGGCCAAAATAGACATCCAATTGGAAGTTGTTTAATATAATAAAATAATTTTTTTAAATGTGAAAAAATTACTCAATGGCTACGTACAACTAGCAGATGTACCATCATTTCAAATTTGATGTACTATGCAAAAGTTATCACCAAGAAATTACCCGTCCATAGCTAAGGGTACAAAAAATAGGACACTCAAGTCATGTTTCTTGCAAACAATCACCATTAAATACTACAACGTCTTAGATACATTCATGCAAGATTTCAAAAGCACATAAGGGTCTATCTAATTCTAAATCATCTTATAATACAAAGTAGTTAAGAATTTTGCAATGCACTTTCATTTTTTAACGATTTTTTTGCATTAAGGAATTGTTTTCTTAAAATCCAAACAATAAAGCATTGACTCAAACATTTTGTATATGTGGAGAAAAATTCAAAACCTTTGATAGCATAAATTGCAATGTAATAGCATTTGAAATTAGAAAAATGTTTTTTCAAAATTTCTCAACACAATTGACAAAGTTCGGCTCCTCTTGAAGTGAGATTTTAGAACCAATATTAGTTTTTTGACGGTTCAATTTCATACCATACAGTATTAGTTAGTTCTTACTTCTTAGTTACATGTATGCCAAGTTTCAAAGTAGACATGGAGGTTAGCAAAAACATTCCAAACTACTTGAGCAACCCAAGTTTTACCTAGGTTGCAAAATTTAACACTCATGCATCTAATAGGATTTTTTTTCCTTTTAGCAAATGCAATTAGGGCAGACACTTCATGTCAAAATTTCATAAATATTTGTTCAAAATTGGCTTCATAGGAACCTATCCAAAGATCCATTTGTACAGTACATCCAAAAGAAAAATGTTCTTTAGGTTTTATGTATGTACTATTGCTTAACCCCTCAACATCCTTGCGGCGCAAAAAACACTATTCACAATTCTTTGATCTGCAATAGGAGTGTCAAATAATCCGGGATGGAAAAATAGTGCAAAGGAAAGTTGCTCGATTTTGGAAGACAAATCTGATGACGTGTAGGCTAGAACAAATGGTGAGCTTGGAATTGGTCAAAAGGGCCTAGAGTACGGCTAGACTTATCTCGGGACATGGTGGTTTGATAGAGTTTCCAGATTTCGACTGGAAACATCCGGTGGAGAATAGTTGAGGGTTCAACAAGGAATCCAATGCGGGTAATGTCGGTCATTCAAATCCAACGTTTTCCACGTGCCAGTTCTTATCAACCTTGTCGACTTGCGTAGCCGGTTCTTCTAGCCTGAAATTCACCAAGTGTTGGTCACCTCAATGTCTCACAACGAGTGGTTTTAGCTCTGATTGAGCTGAAAATTTTTAGGGACATCCTTACCTACCACATCTACTCACTCCAAATTTCTTATGTTCTAAATTGCTCTTCTTCAATGGCCACCCCTACCAAAAGTGTGCCCACTGTGGAAATTTGATCTCTATTTGAGGAACTTAGCTAGTTTCAAATGTTATAAAATTCACATCCGTGGGGTCAAATGGGAAGATTTGGTGAGCACTGCAAGTGACTACGTAAATCAATGGTGAAAATGTGAGACAAACATGCATAGGTTCCACAAATTGTTGTATTGCCAGATTGACTTGAAAGCCTCTCCAGCAAGCTGAAAAGGCAGGGGCGTTGAAGGGTTAATCTTTTTCTATAACTACAGACAACAAAAATGCATTATTCAATTAAGGAATTGTATTCTAGACCATATTAAACATTTTAGAGGACATTACATGATGTAGGGACCTAGCTCCTTGTAGCTATTGTTGGAGAAAGAACAAGAAAAAATGTATTATTTACTACAATTAAATTTGAAAAATTTGAACTCCTATTTTCAATTTGAAACCTTGAGGTACATTGGAAAAAGTCACACAATAAAAAATTTACCTTTAAAATTTTAGTGAGATCATAGGGTAGATTTTACCTTTGAAGGGATATTTCTTGAAATTGAAGTGCTAAGCAAAATTTGGAGGTATTATTTGAAAGTTTGACTATAAGATCAAGCACCACATATGATGTCAACTTCCATTCAAGAATTTGAGCATCAAATCCTTCAAGGTTTGAGAGATCATGAGAATCAAAGTTTAAAAAAAAAATTTGAACCCATGATTTCGAAGTTGATATTTAAAAATGATGGGGTAGGAAAATTGAGAAGTCTTCACTTCTAAGCTACCTTGTGTGCCATTGAGAAATCATAATTTGGAAGCGGTCATGGCTTTGGGATTGGTAAAAACTACCAAAAAGTCATGCAATGACAAAAAAAAAATTAAAATACTTCACTAGTAGAAAATGCATGTCCGCTTTTATATCCAAATCAACTACACTAAATATTGAAATTAGATTGCCTTTGCAATTAGGTTTCCTTCCTCCAAGAAAGTGACTGTAAAAGCCATCAAAGTCAAAAAATATTTCTACAAATACTTCTATTTGTGCACATGGAAGTTCATGAGTTCCAAATACACTAATTACTAATTTAAAAGTAGGATATTTTTGTACATTAGCAATAAATATTTATATAGTGTGGCATATCGAGAAATTAGTGAGGGGCAACCTAATTTCACTATTCAGTGTAGTTTACGTTGACTTGTCCTATTGATTAGGAGAGCTTGATTCGGACAAGTTCTTACACATTTCTATTGAAAAAGATCCGGGTCCCAACATGAGATCCTATTGTTATTAGTTGTTTTGATGATAGATAGTATGTCATTTCTGTGCATGTGTGAATGGAGTCATTGTTTTTATTATGTTGTATCATTTGTTCAACACTGTAGTAAGGTAGTAGCACCCATATCCACGAGATTAAGAAAACTAAAGCATGAAAACCGGTTTGTGGAGCTTGAAAATAATATTAATAGGTTCGCAAGAAGTAACCAAAAATATTGGCATGATCCAAAGAGTTTCAGTGGCAAGCACCTGGTCACACAAATTTTTCAAAGTGCTAAATCATTCTAAATCTATACTTGCTTGTAGGAGACTCTATACTAGTGCTCTATTGAAGTCACCACTGTGCTGAAAGGTTATATATATTGGCCGCTTCAGTTTCAAAAAAAGTGCAATGATGCATTTATAAATGCCGAATAACTACCTAAAATACCAAGCTCCAATGATTCAAAAAACGTCGTGGTGAACAGTCACTGAGCGTGGTGGGAGGATCTACCCGTGCTTGGTGGAGCCCTAGGGCCGCTGGCTCCAATCATGCTACTAATTGGAGTGACCCCACCTCCGTCACCCCTGCCCCCTTGGCTGTGCCAGCCTGCCCGATCACCTCGATTAGTATCCGTTGCCCCTGTGACGTTCGAAGAGCCATTTCTTTGGTGCTCTCCCCAACTGTTGGATCCGCCGAGCTTGCCGAGGTCTGCCACACCTTCGACCTCTGGCAATCCATCGTTTCCGCGTCCTCGCCTTCTGYAATTTTGATCGGAGCTCTTCCGAGCTCGCTCTGTTGCCTTTTTCAATTTCTCCCGCTCCCGCTTGGCCTTCTTGCGGTCTGCTTGAACTTTACGCAACATCTTCTCTGCCTCCTTGCGCGCCTTTTCTTCTTCACTTTGTCCCTTCTTTTGTTGCGCTTGCAGCTTACGTTCTTCCCTCTCTTTTGCCACAACTTCTTTCTTTGCCGCCTTAGCAGTCATAGCTGCAATGTAATCCTCAGAGGTCATAATGATGGACTCAGAATAATCGATGAGAGGCTCTCCATGTGCTTGTCTGTGTGGAAGACGTTGAACCTGAGGCAGGGGGAACAAGTTTCTTTGAACGCCGCTTGTTGTTTCTTCTCCCTCGCTATCTGTAGTCTTTGAGTTAGTGTGGTCGCTGAACGATTGTGTGTCCACAAAAAATTGGGGTTGCATAGGCTGTGTTTCAGGGATACAGTCTTCCATTGCCTCTGTGTTATCTTGCACCTCTTCCTCTTGCACCTCCTCTACTTGCATCTCTTCTTCATGCTCTCCGTCTTGGTCCTCCTTTCCTGCAGCAACTTCGACATAGCATGCACTGGGTTGCATGAATGACTCCATAGCAGATGGGCGCAGCGGCCAAATACCCGTGGCTGAGAACCCCTTCAAGATTTTGGCTTCTGTAAGTGCCTTTTTCAATCCCATGGACACCCACTCAACTAGCTCTTCCTTCCTTGCACCTCTTCCTTTGTTTTGTATGGTCCACCTATCTCTGTACATTCTAAATGCTACTTTGAATGGTTTGAAAATACTGACATCTAGTGGCTGCAGTCTATGGCTTGTGTGGCTAGGCAAGGTGATAATGTCAAGGCCCTCAGATTTTGCCTTCTGGACCACCTCAAGAGTCACGTGCGACCCATGTCCATCTAAAAGCAATAGGTGTCTACTCTCCTTTGAGATACCATACCTCTCTTTGACTATGCCTATGAAATGAGTGAACCAAGCTGAAAGTAAGAATGCAGTCATCCAACCATTTGGTTGCATAGCCATGCAAGAATGGGGCTCACATCTAGCAATGTAATTTCTGAGCTTCCTCTTACCTTTGAAAATATAAAAGTTTGGGATGGATTCACCTACTGCATTCACACAAGAGAGGACTGTCAAGTGTTCCTTACTGTTTGGGATGGTTGTGTGGACAGATCTGCTCCCTTGTTTTGCAAAAACAAGGGTGCCTCCTCCACCCCTTCCTGCTTGAGCACCAGATTCATCAGCATTCCATATGTGGGATGGTGGATATCCTTGCAAGTTGTATGCATTTTGCAAGTTGTCATAGAATGATGTAACACTGCTGGGATTTAATCTTCTTGCACGCCCCTCCTCCAATCCTTGAAGGCATCTCAGGGTGAGTTCTGGATGATGATTTCTAAACCAATGTAGCCAGCCACGCTCGGGGATGCCATCTTTAAATGGTGTCCACCGTTCTTGAGTAATCTCTGCAACCTTCCTTCTCAGCTCAAAGATGGAAATGGGATGAGCATGATCTTGCATGTCCATCATCCACTTGACTAATGCACTTTTTTCATCCACTGTGACCACTCCCTGCCTCCCTTTCTTTCGTTTCATTGTTCTTCCTTGAATGTGGTCTCTGAGAGATGAAGCAGGGATCCCCATGTCTCTGGACGTTGCAGCTATAGGACAACTTGCATCGACAGCAGCTAAAGCCGCTTGTAATTGCGAGTCTGTCCAAGTGTCAATTCTTTCTTTTCTCTTCCTTGGATGCTCGTTTCGAGTCCCTGCAGATCCTCCAATCGGATGTGCTACAATCTGTGTCTCCGCAGGTCTCCACCCTGCAGCTGCCGCATTCAGACTCTCCAGAGTTTCCCAACCTGCAGCTGTTGTCTGCATCGCCGCAGATCCCTAGCTCGCAGGTGTTGCGTCCCCAATCTGGGCAGGTGCCGAGATGCCCCTTGCCGAATGTGCCTAGATCCACCTCCTGCATGTATTCTCTCCAACGTCGGGGGCGGCAGTCATGCTGATCTCTTGCTCCGATTGTGGGTCTCCGGCAAGTCCTTAAGACTGTAGGACTGCGATTGAATAGCTCCTCTCCATTCAGGATAATTGACTCCACTGAGTCCACTCACATGGGCTGGTAGAGGCCTACAAATTTGGTGGAGCACTCCATCTCTCTCACTCCCCTCCCCTCCCCTACGGTCTGAAAATGCAGACCACGCACTCCCTCCAATCCCTGCATAAGATTGTAGCTCAGGAGCCCAAGTTTCTGGCACACAATCATGAGTGTCATATTGTCGCTCATTCTCACCCATTGTGGTTGACATGGTCACTCAATACTCTCCAATGTGTGAGCTCTCCAACTAATTTACCAAAACAAATTCACATATCACTGCTGATCAAACTCAAAAGCGCACTTTCAAGGCACACTGAAGACCTTCTATTATACCATTGCTTCAGTTCACAAAGCCGCCACTGGTGGCTCCTAATTATGAAACCCTGCTTCTGTAAAACCGTCACAATGAAACCCATGTCCCCACCCACTAACCATGAAAACGCAACTAATTGCTTCTGTTAGTGTGATAATTAGCCCCATGGCCGCCAGTTACATTGCACTGAACTGCCACCCAAACCATCTAATTATCTTCTTCATTGATGCCGGTGTTAACTATATTCCACCACGTACTGCACACATCTCCGAGGTAGTTGGCATTAAAAGATGCTTCATTTATCACCCATCACTGTCATTTTTTAATTGTTGTCAATCATGAGCCCAAATCCAGTGGATATGGGACTATTTCCAACGGATATGGGTGCCAATGTASGTGACGCCTATGGAGACAGTCATTTCTATGGGTGCTGCTACCTTAAGTGGGCATCCAGTAAGTGACTCCAGAAAATGCAAGAGTGAATGCAGTGGMTTTTTCAAAGATAGTAAAAGTGAAACCCTTAAAATGGGATGGTGAATTTCAAGTACTGTAAAATAGTTGCACTATTTCTGAACAAGGGAAGTGCATGTATCTAGGAAGCATGTTAGTAGATGCCACATGTACTTCCCTTGTGGCATAGAAACATTCAATCTTTTCCTGATTACACATGTCTTGATTCGGTGGGTATGGAGTTGCCAAACAAACAGATGAAATTTTGATTATTGCCTAATCAACAAAAAAAACTGTAAATTCCCTGTCACTTAGGGCAGTACATTCTAGTAGTGGAGCTTTATCATAGAATTTTCAATATGGCCCCCCAAAATTTGTGTTAGACCTACCATCTTCAGTTGGATCTAACTATAATTTTGGGGCTCAAAAGGGAGTGTGCTCCACGTCACTAGGCCTTCTTGGAGACCCATGACCTCTCATTTTATGGTATAAAATCACTTTCAAAGCATTTCTTGATTTCAACCAATCAAAACCTTCAAAAGTTTGGCCCCCCTCATCTCTCAATCCGGTGTAAATGTAGCCAAATCTATATGTAGAATTATTCTTAATGGTTATATTAATCCTTGGTGAACCAACATCCCAATTTTAGATGATAAATAGAGAAGTTCTAGGGACTTTTTAGACTATAATCTTTCTCTTTCTTCCAAACCAATGCTTGAATTTTCAGATTAAACCACACTTGTTGTATGGTGAATTTGATGAAATTGAGATAGATAATACTCCCTCCATTCCAAAATGATCTTCCTGTTGCCTTTAATATTTTGTCTTAAAATGATCTTCCTCCAATGACATAAGCAAAAATGCTCAAAATTCAAGAAAGGATTCAAGCACTAAAGGGTTAAGGTAGGAAGTTTTGAAAATGACTCCTAAGAATATGGTGTTGTAAGAAGTGGCGATCGATAAGTGTAAAGAGCCTAGTACTTGAATTTCAAGTACCCTTTTCATTTGTGAAAAGGGAATTTATATTTGCACCTTGTATCAATTTTTGATGAGAGCCATTCAAAATTGACTTTATAGGTGTCGCCAAAATTCCTATAAGTCCTTTTATATACAAAAATTTGGTCCTTCCATGGTGATTCATAGTAGCATCAAAATGAATATTTCAAACTTATATGTGCAATATACAAATAAGATTAATATTTTCTTTGAAAATCACCATATCTTAGAAGAAAAGAAGAAGAGTAACTCTGGTCTTTGACGAGCGTAAATGAAGAGTTTGTTGGGGATAGTTCTACTATCTAAGCCATGTAGGCTTAGATAGTGAGTGTTGTCCTCACTGTATCTCACCTCCATTTTATTAGATGTAACTACATAGGAAGGAAGGATTGAAGATAAAGATTTATGGTACAGTTTAAAGTTTTGATGTATTTTTAAGAAAGACCATATTTCTAGCCATGTTTTTTTTATAAAAATTTGAGCTTGTGAATCTCAAGATCAAATAAATTTGTAGAATCTATATTTATTAGATTTAAAGCATGCTCCTCAAAATTTTGTTATATTGACTTCAAAGTGTTTGAAGAGAAAATTGTTGTTCAAAGTTTTTGAAGACACATTAGTTTGGCCATGTGACATTCCAATCGAACTTTTCCTTTATGCAAAATGGCATGAATTGCAACATAAGTAAAACCTCTGAAATCCTCAAGCTTTTTTTTGGGTCAAAAACTCCTCAAAACTTCCATTTTTAGTGCAAAGAGCAAAAATAAATTTTAATGTTATTTTTTTACATACTTACCTATAGGATCTTGCAACAGACTAGTATGAAAATGCATGAAAGAATTTTAGAAATTTTGACAATATAGATTGCCAAGATAATTGTATTTAAATTGAAGAAAATATGGAATTCTAGGAGTGTGGCAAACTAGTTTTCCGCCTAGTTTATCAAACTTAGAATCCTCTTCACCCTAAAACAATAGATCTAATCCAAGGGGTTGAATTTTTGGAGAATCTTCACAAAAACTCTTCATGTACTTCTTTGGTATCATTCTTTTTGTTTTCATAAGATGCATCCATTAATCTAAGTCTTGGGTTTTGAATCACAATTTGAACTTGTAATTTTTCATTGGAAAGTTTGATAAAAAATTTGAATAGTAGCTTGTAAGTTGCCCACGACCTTGAGACCTTGAGACCTTGAGACAGATCATCATTGCTTGGTCATTTGAACAAGCTACATGATATCCATTTAAAAAAGATTCTAAAATTTAGGTTTGGACAACCTTCCCACACTAGTAGAAAATTCAGTTTTTTTGTTGATTTGGTCGCATTGTCGTGGTCACTTTTTAACAAAAATCAGAAGACTTCATATGATCTTTAAAGGATAATTTAAATATTTTGCACCATAGATTTTGAATTCAAAAGTTTTCATCAAAAAAATTGATTGGAGAGTCTAAAGGAACAAATGAAACCTATACGTCTTTTTTTCAAGAAGATGCTATAATTGCCTACCAAACAAGATGCTCCATAACTTTTAGACCACAAATCCAAATGGATTGAATAAAAGCTATCCATGTAGAAAAAAACACAATCTGTGAGAAAAAAAACTTATAATTTTTATTTCAAGTCTTTGTGGATTTTTTTTGTTGCTTGCCAAGTTGAAATTTGGACTTATTGTAGCTTCTTAGCACCAATTGAAATGAAAATGATATAATCCTATAACGTGAATTTTAAAAAAATTGCGTCAAGAATTGATCTCCTAAGAACTTGTCCAAAACCCATTTTGTCCCCAATAGGAACAATATGACTTTAAGAAATAAACCCAACTGAGACAATAACTTATATAGCAACTAATCACTACTTTTAGGATTTGAATAGATTATTAATACCTCTATTGTAAGTAAACCCAAAATAGTCACTAACCGAAAGTTATCACCTACATATTGATTTCTTGCTCTCATTGAAGATATTAGTTCAAAGGATATACACCTTTTATGATCACTAAGATCCAATGTAAAATTAAGGTACACCTATATATACTACTTTGAAATTCATAATTTATTCATATGGTGTACAAATAATGCATGATAAAGCTTCTTCACATACCACCAAGATCCCATTAAAATTAAAAAAAATATAAACCAATATGCTCAATTGCAATTATAGATGCATATATACCTTAATCTTGGTATGGACCAACCTACTTTTTTTTAGTTGGTCATACATTACTAGACGACAAATTTTGTTCTTATCATTGCTAATTTGGAGTAAAAAATGGTTTATATATCACCAAAATTTTCATCTATGTGTCCATTTCTCATCTTGTTTGAATGATATTTCATCCAATTCACACCCTTTTAACTGTATTGATTTATCATGTGACACTAATTTATCAAAATCACATTACATTAATAATGATATTTAGTGTTGGCAACTCTAATTACAAAGCACAACACTAAATGTCAACATAGACACTATTTGTCAACTATTGGATAAAATTATTTTTCAAGATTACATTTAAGCTTAGTATTTCATATTATTTCATTAAATTGCAATGAAAAAATTATAAACCTAAATATATGAATTACAGGGTGGTGAACACTACTCTGAATGTAAACTACTTAAAATTTTAGAGTGGGTGTGGTAAAAGTTCAAGTAACACTATTAGTAACATAACATAAATATCATTATAAGTGTACATATTGAATTGTAGTTTGAATTAGTGCAGATTGAAATATTATTGCATTGTACCAATTTTCACAAAATATTGTTTCCGTGGTGACACTAATTTTCAAGGTGATGCTAATTTCCCCCGTTGCTATTGCTCCGTATATCATTTCAATTGAAAAAACATAATCATTGATCGCCACAATACCTTTAAATTTAAAAAACACGGAGGAAAAGCCTCTAACGTTCGCCACGTGGCAACCCCTTCCACAAATCCCAACAGCCCCGCTGCCCTAGAATCCCAAAATTTGGTCTACAAATCTCCGGAAGCTGTTTCTCTTTCGGATGATCTGTGCTCCTTGTTCACCAAATCGCAACAACTCACGCACAATTCCAATTGTCCCCGCACTTGTAGCTTCCACAAGTTTTGTGCGCTCTCCTTGCTTTCTTTTAGTGCTTAAGAATTGGAGAATTGATGGAAATTTTGTGCTGTAAGCCTGGGTATGGCGGGTGTCCTGGCACCGAACTACGGCGAGCTTTCAAGCCATCGCCGGGGTTACTAGGTGCGYGAGGCAGCATTCTTGATGTATCGGTTGATTTCCAATAATTTCCAATATTATTGATATTCCTGGATTTTCTGTTTTATCCTTGATTGAGATTTGAGATTGTTTCATATGATGCAGTGGCAGGACGAGAGGTCTGGATGCAAGGGCGCAGTTCAATTTGGACACARCGGGCCAAAATGCAAGCCACGATTAAGGTGAGGGTTTTCAGGTTTCTTGCTTGTGCACGGCATGTTTGTGAATTTCGTTTCAGAATTTGAGATTTTCGTAATGTAGCGGTGTTTCTTTATCCTTCTGATGGTTTCTTGATCGCTGCTTCGTTTTTGGTGTTGTTAGCAGAGCGGAGAGATTTATTACCTGGTGGCGGACATTTTAATGAGTGGAAATTCTATTTAATGCTGTGTTGCAGAGTATTCGATAYAGAGGGACTGGCATTTGCAGAGCAGGTCTTGAAGACGACGCACCGTTCGCATTAGCGATTGCAGCTTCAGTGTTGAGCACTCTTGTGCTTCCCGCYGACGTTCCAAGTGAGGACGGAAACGAAAGCGTTTCGCCGCTAGGAGGAGACGATGTTCGATATGCAGCCATGGGAATCATCAGCTTCATTCCTCTATTCAATTGGCTGGTAATGATTTTTTGAATGAAACTGGCGGTGGCCTGAAGCTGCCTCCTATTCAATTTCTCCTGTTTCATACAGAAACTTATCTCTTCCTATTCTCTTCGTTGGACTTATTAGCAGGTAGTGTAAGCATGACTTGGCTTAATGTCTATGGCTTTTGGTCTTTGAATGGAAATGTGGTTGTCTACTGTGCCTTCACTAGCGGTCTTCAACCTCTCACTTTGAAAATCGAACAAGTAAATCATATGTTGTGATAAAACTTTGACCTCTACAGACTTGGCTCTTGTACACAACGTAATCTCTCTAGAGCTCTATACTGATCTCTTAACGAAAGCACACTCCTACATATTGGTCGAAAAGCTTGAAATGACTCCAATAGTATCATCTACCTTACTTTAGCTGAACTTGTTTAAGTGTTCCGACTTTCCTCATTGGTTGTGTTTTTCAGTAGGTGTTGGTTGTGAGTGTCTCTGCTGAGGTTGCGTTGTCGGTCTTCTGAGGTCAAAAATTGGACTCTTCAGGTGTGGGTGTTCGCGTGGCTAGACACTAGAAAGCAGCGTTATCTCATCTATGCTATCGTGTATATTGCTCCTTATTTGAGGTATTCTGTTCTCTTCTCCTCCGAAGCTTTAATTCTTAGTGGATTTGCAATTGGTAGTGCAGTATTTGTAGTTGAGATGGTATGGYGCTCATGTTTTGATCAAACCATATAAACAGAGATGATGATATTCTATTGGGGGGGGGCACCATTTAATGTTGGATTGGAAATTTTCGGTGTTAATTCTCTGTGCAGCAGTGTGGTCTCTCTGCAAAGTATGCATGCTTATTTAKCTTCTTTTCAATTTCASCATTTTCTTACCCTCACTGTTCCGCAGGTCTGGTCTCTCTCTATCACCGGAAGATAGCTGGCTTCCTATTGCCAGCGTTCTCGCTTGCATTCTCCATGTCCAGGTGCATTCTCTTACTTCCACCTTGGAGAAATTTCCACATATACATTGCCATAGATTGAGACAGTGACACGGTGTGTTCTATTCTTCACAAATCACTGCGAGCGATGGAAAATCCATTTTTGCAATGTAATTCAGTAGGCTSTGAAGGATAGCGTMCTACGGAGTAATTCAAACTGTGTGGTTATTGAAGTGGTTCTTGTATTCCCGTTTACTGTGCGACTGATCCTCACGTCGTTCCTTATACATTGTCCAGTTCTGAATAATATAAGCGCTTTGATGGCTTTAGTACTAATTTGAGGAGATAGCGAAAGAGAATTTTTACCAACTGCGCCAAGTTGGGTACAGATTATCATGCAGCAACGTGATCCTTAGATGAAGGTCGTATTGTGGCCGAACCAACTATGGAGTTATACGTCTCCATAAGCTCTTTGCTGTTTTTGTAAGTTCCTCGGCTAATTTGGTGGTGGYATTAACGGCCGTACCTCCGGATTGTATGTTTTCTAAAGTTCCAGAGTGTTGTACAGAAAAGACCATACCATTTACCCTAGGAGGATAATAACTCAGATTTGAAAAGAGAGAATGGTCCATATAGTTTTACKTGCCGCGTTCTTGAAGCACCTATACGTGGTCTGTTCTGCATTCCCTCGCCATTCTGTTCTTTGTAGGGTTAACATACCGCCTGTAATGTGCATTTGATGTAACTCATTTTCAGGGAAGCAAATACTTGCCTTTTCCCAGTTKCTCTGGTGGTTGTACTTCTCTGTTGACCTCGTACCTTGTCTAATATCTTTTTCTTCAGACCATTTCTGACTGCTAACTCTGACTGTAGCTGTAAGGTATAATATTCTCTTGCTCCTTGATGAGTGTATCTGAATGGTTTGATGTACCCTTAATGTATTATGGTTCTTGAGGGACGCCATTCCTCYCCGCATCCCTCAAAAATGATATCTAGTTTTGGTTGAGTGTTGGTCATTTGCCTCTTTAAAACACGAAGATTTTTTCATTACTCAAGTACTACTTCTCTCTTCTCGAAGTGGTTATCGTCGCACTGGCAGCCAGTTCGATGTACAGTACAGTGTCTTTTTACCCTTGGCCTGGATAGTCGGACTTGAATATTAGCTAGACCATAACTGGGTGAGGGTTTGGCAGCTGGATATCTCGGCAAGCAGTGAAGGAGGTGAAGATCTAAACGTTTCCAAAGCACTGTTTACTGGCACTCAAGTGAAGCAGATAAAGGAGCGTGCTGACACCCTATTCCTCCGGTTGCAACAACTTGCCGAAAGACCTGTTAGTGCCTCATCCACTCCTTTTTTTTAATTTCGCAATGCCTGGGTCGTTGATCTTCTTTCCTAGATGGTCAGCATTATATATTTTGAAATTGTTGCATGTTTTAAACATGTGAATCGGATTATTACAAACGCATTCATGTGCACGTTTTTCWCACGTAGTTGTACTTGATTCTGTTTCTCTAGACTCCGAAACCAACTGGGGAGACGAAAGAAATAACCACAGCAGAAGATATCAACCGAGCAGAAATGGAGCAGTGGGATGAGAAGTTTGCGAAATCAAAAACCAAGGAGACTAGCGAAATAGTGAGCGACAATGATTCGTAATGTTCACTTTTCACCGGTGCTGTAAGAAACTGTAATTGTATCATATTCGAACTAGAGAATGTCACTGTTAATTGACAAYCATTGGATGATGATTTCCATAYTCCTKCTGWGCTTYCCATGTATTCATGACTGGYTGGCTCTCGCTTCCTTCATTGCGTCCATGGCAGGTYCAAAGCTCTTCATTTCTCCCAAGCCTCTCAATAAGGTAACTCTACGTAAAATGCGTCTAAATAAGCAAATGAGCATTCTTTCCATTATTAAATTGCTAATTTTTGGTTGAATTTGGTTGGAAGTCGTAATATATTCTAGATTTTCTTATGCATTTATTGGACATCAAATGAATAAACTATGAATTTTCAAAGTGTTTGAAATAGGTGTTTTTGAAATAGACCTTAGATTCATGAATACTGAGAACATTTTAGGCAAAAATATATAGGGGGTGGGTTTAGAAAGGGCTCAAAATTAGGGAAAGTTACTTTAATGTTGGAAGAGAGAAAAAAATCTTCTCTTCACTCTCACAAGATAGGGTCAACAAACTCTTTGAGCCTTCTTGAAGTAAAATTTTTTCCTTGCACCATTCAATACTACATCTTGTGAGGTACATGTACGCAATTTCAAACGCGAAAGAAAGGACTATCTTACTTCAATTACCCTACAATACAAGGAGGTGAAGTAAATTGGCAATATTAGTATTTTTTTGAAACGCGAAAGAGAGGTCTTACTTCAATTACCCTACAATACAAAGAAGTGAAGTAAAATGGCAATATATTAGTATTTTTTGATGATTTCTTGTGAAGTTAGGAAATTTTTTATTTGACATTTGAAATGGTGAAAACCAAGAGACAAACATTTGGGATATGTGGAAAAAAAATTCAAGGACTTTTCAAGAAATATTTAAAGATAATAGTATTTGTAGTTAGTACAAAATAAATTTTAGTCAAACTTATGTAATAGGGCTAGTAGACTATTTCAACTCCTTGGATTGGAATTTTTGCATTGAAAGTAGTTTTTTTGTAATGATTGCATGCTTTGTCATGTTAATTACATATATACCAAATTTCAAATGTAAATGAGGAATGAAACAAAAAATGCCAAAATTGCCCAATCATTTTATGCAACAATACTATTGATTTGGGCATCCGATTGGAATTTTTTTTCTTGTTTTTCATTCAAAACTAATAAAAAAAAAAGGTGAAGGATATACTCAATTGTAAATTTACAATTTCTTGATGACAAAATTGTTGAAATGATGATGATATAACCACATAGTTGCCCTACAATACAACATTACCTTCTTGTATTGTAGGGTAATTGAAGTAAGATAGATACACATGGAGGCTCATGAGACACCAAATATCATGAGCCTCTATTTGTACAAATGGAAATATTTTTAGAAATATTTGTTGAATTTGATGACTTGTAAAGTAACTTTCTTGATGTAAGTCAACCTAATTTATAACTCTGAAATGTCGAAGAGGACATTTTGTGTCCGATGGATGACACAAATTTTTTCTATGTAGGACACAATTGCAACTATTTATCCTCCTAATTTTGTGTAGAAAGGGGATATCTTCTATAATATTTTAACTCCCAATAAGTGCTTTGGGATTTTCTTAAACCAGTGACTTCCATGGTATCAAAATGGATGATTTACTCGGGCACCACTCCATTGTTCAAGGGTTAATCCTTGAAGGGCTTGAAAGCTCTTTGGAGATGTATAGTATATTATGAATACAATGGTATTTGATAAAAAAAAACATTGACCAAATATTTTTTGATAGAGTAAATTAAAGATCATGATAGTATGTAAATAGAAACGTATCACAATTCATATATTAAATCACAATTGAAGAGTTATAAATCACAATCGAAGAGTTATAAGGCTAAATACGGTTTGTATAGGGGGACCCCAAGTGCCTTTCAAGGGTTAACCCTCAAACGCCGGGCGGGTTAATGTGGAAATCATGAATTCTGATTCCGTGAGAATCATTGGTTTAAAAATTTTCAAAAGTAAGCACTCGAAGTCAAAGTATTGAAGAAGGTCTTCCCCTTCTACACAAATTTTCGAGGATGAAGAGTTGCATTTTTGTCCTACTCAATTTGATTCTCTCTCATTCATAGACCACAAAATGGCTTGGGCGTCATTTAACCCCTCATCGCCGAATGGGACAAAAAGTGCCCTACACAGTCTGTAGTCCACTTTGAAGTGCTCTAACTTTTGCATCCAATGTCGGAATTCAATAAAACTTGTTGTAAAAGTTGCGCATAGTAGTCTAGTATCTATGGTAAAATTTTCAAATAAATCCAAGACGTAATGAGTTTCTGAAAGTCATTCGAAGTTCTCAGGTTCAATTTGGGTTCAGCACACTGCATTGTGATGGCTGCAACTTTGGGGGATTGTATCTTTTTCATCAAATGTTTGTTTTCAATCAAATTTGTTGGGATTTGTTCCCATTTATTTCTAGTTATTGTGGTAAAAGTTTCATGCCAATCCAAGTTGTTTCGAATGTTTGGGAGAAATTCAAAGTTCAAAATCCAAAAAGTTTTTGCATTTCAGTGAACTTTGTTGGCTCATAACTTCTTCATATATGATCCTTTTTCAATAATTTTTGTTTGGTAAATTTGTGCTTACTAGTCTAGTTTTTGTGGTTAAAATTTCAGATCCATCCAAGACGTTGTGAGTGACTAAGAAGCATTTTAGTAGAAGGAGGTTCAGCCACGGATGCGATTTTTTGCTACTTTTTTCACTGTTTCTTGACATTTCAAATCCATTTTGCAAGCACAATGAGTTAATTTTATGATATTTTTTTTCACCAGAGTGTTTATGTTCTAGTTTGGAATKACTTTGTGGTTTAAAGTTTTTTCATTTGAGTTGGTTTAGAAATCGAGTTTCACCTCCAAATGTGTTTTTCAGAAAATTTCAGCACCTTTTTTCAAAACTAAAACGTTATAATCTTTCAATCTATATGGTCAAATGACCCCAAATTTGTTCCATACCATCTAAAACATGCACAATACAATATTGTACGGATAAGATCTTCATAACTTATTGAAATTTAGACTTTTAACACTTGCAAAGAGAGGATGCTTTTAAGCATGGTTGGAACTTCGGCGATGAGGGGGTTAAGGGTTAAGGTACCCTAATTTCACTATTTTTGAGTAAATATCGCTCCCAAAACACCCGCTAGTCGGTGTTGCAGCTGGGACGACGACCCCCCTCCCCAAACGGAATATCCTTCAATGTTTTAGGGAATTATTTTTCCCAATTTTGTCAAATGGAGTTGGTGATACAGGAAGGTGGTTTTTCAATGATCCAAGGATGAACAAGAACTTATTTGGACGAAACGTCATCAGGAAGCATTTTGTTTATCATCCCAAAACAATATGAACTTTGGGGTGTTTTTGAGTACATTCACACCCAAGGGATATCTTATCTTTGAGAGGGATAAAATAATCCCCAATATAATAGGGTGTACATTGAGGACTGAGATTGGAGGGAGGGGAAGGGAGTGTGTTTTTGTTTTTGTTTCTTGTTTTTTTGAAACAAGTGTGTTCAAAGAACACACTTAAAAGGTTTTCATATAAGAAGTGAGGCTAATGTCACACAAGGTAAAGAACTTGTCGCCACTAGGTGTCAAACCTGCATCTGCATGCCATTTGGTTTGGGTACCTCACCACCATCACTCGGTAGTCATCTCGTACCTGAGGACCCCATCTTGGACTTTAAAAAGGCTATTTCAGGTTCTTGATCTTGCAAGGGATTATGTTGTTTCTCTCAAGATTAAGATACTCTCCCCGTCCTAGAGCCGTATCTAGAGACATTAATCCTTGAACGATGATAAGGAAGTTTGGCATACAATGGATGACAAAAAATCTATGTGGGACAAAAGTGCAACTATTCATCTTCAAAATTTTGAGTGGAAAGGAGAGATTTTCTAAAGTTATTTGACTTCCAATGAATGCTTTTGGATTGATTGGAACCAGTGATTCCCACGGTATCAAAATGGATGCTTTCATGGTCACCAGGGTTCATCTTTCAAGGATTAGGGCCAGAATTAGACTAGAGTCCACAACCAGGTTGAGAAAAGCACACGACCAATAGGATTGCTCTCAACCAATGTGGTCCATGCTCTCAACCAATAGGATTAGAGTTTCTTGGTCATGGACCCTATTCTAAACCCGACCTAATTTAGTTGAATCATGATTTCTTACGCCTCAATTAATGGTTGCTTACTGAAGACCAATCAAGTGCAGTTGATTGGAAGACTACACTAATGATGGTATTTAGTGTCTTGTACACTAAATACGAAGGCATACACTAAAAGCCAATTACCCTATGCAAGTAAGTAACATTAAATGTCAATTCAAACACTAAATGTGAACTACGGTGATTTGAGAGACTTGCCAAAAAGTTACATGTTTGAATTTAGTGTTTGTGAATTTAGAAAATTCAGGAAATACATGCAAAATAATGACATTCAAAGCGTAGGAAGTTAGAAGTGATTAATTAAAAATATACAACAAGCCGATTATCAATGAAAGAGTGGTTTATAACATAAAGAAGATCGAATGTACATTGTAATTTCTGAAAATCATGGAAGTACAAATTTCAGATTCTCGGAGGCACATGTTGCCCTAGAAAAATCTGCCCATACTTTCCTACTATCTCCTGCAAATGTGGGAAAAGTTGCTCCACACTCAAACTCCCATCTAGAGCTAAAGACATACCAGATCTAATCATGGCTTTTCTAGCATAGCTAATATTGTCACAATCAAGTTCCCGGTTGACATCTTCAATAGAATCAGCAGCTAACTGTAAGAAAAACCTCTTACCCGGATTTGATTGGAAGGCTTGTGGTTCTACAAAATAATCTGAAAATAGAGTTTGATCCATCCACCCTTTAGGACCCGTATGATAACATACCCCTGGGATGTTGTCATTCAATCCTCGAATTGGATAACTGCTGTTCGGATTTGTGAATATCAACATAGGAGCTTCGATCATGGATCGTCGCCCCCCTAAGATTCTGATGACCATTGTCATTGAATCTCCACCCGATACTACCTCGGCATATTTGATTGTTGTGTCACCACGGAAGCCTAATGTTCTACCGTTGTCCATGTTTAGAACAAAATGGGTTTCGTCTATATTCTCCATTAGATTTTCATCAAAGGTGCCATCCTGAAATCCTCGCACTATAAGAAAACTGCGCTTTTGGTCATGTTTTCACTAAAACACATGATGTTAAAAAAAACATCTCATGTTTTTTGAAAACAAGTGATGTTTCCTAAAAAACATGAGCCAACGAACAATTTCGCAAGTGATGTCATCAACAACAAGGCATCAAAACTGACAAAACAAGGACATGTCAGCGGCAACAACAGCTGTCGTCCGCAACGTCCAACACAACGGAACAAGAATTTTGCACGACGTCACCAAAAACAAAGCTTTGCCACGTCAGCGCCTGCGACCAGGGTCACTACAGGCAGTGACTTCGCGGAAACAGAAACTGAGAAAAGTGCTGCCCAGTTGGAAAAACATGGGAAAAGGGGCAGCTGCTCTCCAAGCCTCCAAAAAAAAGGTGGGGAACAATACTGTAGCCTATAGAAGTGAATGTCCTAATTCCACGCAAAACAAATTAATGATTCACACCATCACCAAATTAAGGGGGAACAATTTGCCTATTGCACACCAATATTTGAAAAAAAAAATAAAAAAGAAGGGAGAAAAATTTCATTCCAATTAATTTGGGAGTCACCAGCAAGGGCCCGCTTTCATCAAAGCCGGTCTTCAGTGCTCAGAAGTCACAACCCATTTTTTTCGGCCCCCGAAATGAGACCATTGAAATACGAGCGCCTTTTGCACACCATTATTTTAAAGAAAAATAAAAAGGGGGAGGGAAACACTACCGGGGACCTATCAAATTGAATGTTTCAATTCTAGGCGGGACAAATGAATGATTCACACCATTAGACATTTAGGGGGAACAATTTGCCTATTGCACACCGATATTCGAGAGAATAAATAAAAAGGTGGGAGGGGGGGAACAATTTTCATTCCAATTAATTTGTGGGCCACCACCAAGGGCCCGCTTTCATCAAAGCCGGCCCTCGGTGCTCACAACCCATTACCCATTTTTTTGGGCCCCCGAAATGAGACCATTGAAATACGAGTGCCTTTTGCACACCGTTATTTTAAAGAAAAATAAAAAGGGGGAGGGAAACACTACCGGGGACCTATCGAATTGAATGTTTCAATTCCAGGCAGGACAAATTAATCATTCACACCATTAGACATTTAGGGGGAACAATTTGCTTATTGCACACCGTTATTTTAAAGAACAATAAAAAGGGGGAGGGAAACACTACCGRGGACCTATCGAATTGAATGTTTCAATTCCAGGCGGGACAAATTAATGATTCACACCATTAGACATTTAGGGGGAACAATTTGCTTATTGCACACCATTATTTTTTTTTAAATTTAAAAAAAGGGGGAGGGGACAATTTCATTTTAATTAACTTGTGGGCCACCAGTCCACCACCAAGGGTCCACTTTCATCAAAGCCGGCCCTTGGTGCTCACAACCCATTTTTTTTGGCCCCAAAAATGAGACCATTGAAATGGGAGCGCCTTTTGCACACCATTATTTTAAAAAAGTATAAAAAGGGGGGGAAAACACTACCAAGGACCTATCAAAGTGAATGTTTCAATTCCAGGCGGGACAAATTAATGATTCACACCATCAAACATTTAGGGGGGAAAAATCCATTCCAATTAATTTGTGGGCTACTATGAAGGGCCCACTTTCATCAAAGCCGGCCCTCGGTGCTCAGAACCCATTTTTTGTAGAAAATCTATTGTAAATTGATTGCTATGAAAAATGCCATTCATTCCTACAAGTGATTCTATTTCAAAACTACATTTTATTCTAGAATTCCATGGGTGCCTCTCCATTTAAATAATTTCAAAGTTCTGATTTTCATCCAATTTTCTAGACATGTGCTATAGTTTGATCAATATATCTCTTTTTCTTAAAAACTTATAGGTTTAAAAAATTGGAAAAGTACCTTTACTTTACTTTTCTTTTATTGTGTCAACGACACAACGCACACTACTATGATAAGATTTTCCTTCACTTTTCCTCCAAAACTCTCAAAGAAATTAATTTTCCATGAAAAAATATTAAAATTTTGTGAAGTAAAGAAGAAATGTCATTTTACATCTAAGAAAAAAAAATGAAACTTTTTGTTAACATATACTCTATATTTGCTAACCTCCAAATGCCCAAGGCCTCCTTGAGTTTCTAGCAATTTGCTCTACATTAAACAAAAATAGGTATTTTGGTAAGTTGTATCAATTTATTTTAAATTATAACTATATATACGAACTAAAACTAGACATATTAGAGATTACATAGATAAAGAAAATACAACAATATCACTTATGGATTCAAAGATTATACTTTTTTTCCGTAGAGAGTGTTAAGTGATTTGAAGACTTTCAATCCTCTTTTCACAAGTCAAATCTAAAGAGATGGTCACCAAAAAAGGTCACCATGAGATTAAACGGCTTGACCTGCATAGCCCCAATCAATTTACTGATCCTCAAAGTCTATTCTACAATTTATTAAAATGAATTTTAAATGTGATTTCTCCTCCAAGATCTAGTTTATTTTAGGATCATTTCCAAGAGCCCTCAACACTACCAAAATTCAAGCTCCACTCTACCCTTACACCATATCTTGAGTAGGCAAATAATAATCAACCATCACTGAAATTGTATATTTGATGCTAAAAATAGACTTCAAACTTTTTTCTTAAAAATATATAATACTAAAAATGGCATCTTAATTGGGATTTATTTTATTTTAATGTAATGTCGGCACCAGAATCTGGTGCATGGGTGCATTAAGAAAATATGTTTTAGCTAACAGAGTGCTGGAATATCAAATCCAACTCTACAGGGTTAACCCCTAAAGTCCCAAGGCATGTTTTTGGAGATTACAGATTTTTTGGGCAGCTCACTACGAGTGGAGTTTTCCTTTTCTTTCTTTGAAATTTTCACACATGAGCCCGAGGAGTAGCTTTAAGGCACAACAATTTTCATAACTTTTGACTACATGATTAAAAAGTTATGGTATGATATGTTGTTTTCATGGGAGCGCGTGCAGCCGGGGCAGCAAAAAAAACTTCTTGAAAAATCACTTTTAAAAAAAATTTAAATTTGAAATTGGTTCTCTAAATCTATATATACATGGAAAGCTTTGAATCATTTTATTTTGATAGTTGAGTCAAAAGTTATGAGGAGTTTTAGTTTGGAGTAGTTTGCGGGTAGTTATAGGATCTTTACTCTACAAAAAAGTTTGAAATCCATTATTTAATTTAATTTTTAATATTTTTGGAAAAAAATAAAATCTGTAGGCGTAAATTGTTTATCACAACATTTTAACCATTGGGATTGGCATTTTTCAATTCTATAAATAAATAGTTTACAATTTAATACTTTGAATCATTTTCTACTTCTCTCTACTCACTATTTTTTTCCTATATGTTGTACAATTCCAAATGATCTGAAAATTTTCAAGCATGTGTCCAGCTTGCCTTCAAAAATGAATCCAAAGAGTAACCACCATTTCGGGCATTTTTTCATACACATGTGACCATTTGCAGTACAACTGCCCGGTTTTTGCAGGGCCAAAAAAAGTTTTTTTTCCAATTCAAATGTTGATATCTTGCAATCTACATGGAGGAAATTCTTGAAGTTTTTTCCGCATGTTCTCAAACTAGTGTACTACAAGATCCTACGGACACATGTGTTCAAAAAAGTCTTCAAAAAAATAATTTGGTACTTGTCCTAGAAATGGCAGTTTTTGAGCAATTTGGTGAAAACATAGTCGAAAAACTTTAGGGGTTAACCCCTAAGCGCTCAAACGACCATTTTTTCGTCGCTGTCCAACTTCGGGCAGAATTTTGGGGAAGAAAAAAACTTTTTTTTGAATTTTTTCTGTTCTTTTCCTTGAAAATATTGGGTTGTCTTTCAGTATTTATATTCAAAATTAAGATCACTACGGTAAAAGAAAATCGTAAAAGAAATAGCACAATGTGTTTAGAATTTTCTAGTGTTGAAAAACTTACTATTTGAGGAAAGAATTGAAATTTTTATGACCAGATCTTATGCATTTTTTTACAATTCAATAGAAACCACTGTTTTGACCAATCAAAAAAATTCAAGTGTTAAGGATAGAAATTGTATTTTTGGTGAATTTTTGAAGTTATATCTTCAAAATTCATTTGAAGAGAATCTGAAAATAATTTTATAATTTTGACTGTACGGATATCTTCTAATTTTTGTGCTTCACACAAACTTCTTTGATGCAAATTTCAAAAAAGTTATAGAATTTATATTTTATAACACATTTGTGTTTTGTCCAAACCCCTTGGGCTTTTAGGGGTTAACCAACTCACTAAGAGACTTTCTTTTCCAGCAAGCCCCCTTCACCAACGTTGCCCATCCGCAAGTCCAAGTGTCAAGAATCCCCATCGCCATCGCCTTTGTCTTCTCCAAGCACCGCTAGCAATTCCTCTCCGACCCCGCAAAAACCACAACGCCCTAGCTATGGCGCTGCTGCGTTTCCTCACCCCCAAACCCTAACCCCTCCTCCTTCGGCCCCTTGCTTGCATCTGTCGCTCCCTCCCTCAATCCTGCACTAGTGTTGCTCGCTCGCCCGCCTGCCCCACTTCGCCGTTGCTGCTGCCGATTGCTACGTCCCTCACCCGATAGGAGCGGAAGCGGAGGTGTCCCGGCGTCTACGGCGGGGCAGCCGCCATTCCGGTACATGCAGCCGCCGTCGAAGGTGCTGCACGTGTGTAACTTGCCGTGGAAGTGCAGCTAGGAGGAGCCAACCACAACCAGGACTTCGTCGAGTTTGTGAGTTCCATCAAGCCTTCTTTGCCTCCTGTTCCTCGAGTCATTTCGTTTTTTCACCTGGCATTGGTCTCCCTGGGATTCCATTCATTTGGTTTTGGGCGGGTTAGGGTTTGTAGATTGGAATGGCCGTGCGGTAAGTGGATTGTCGTCCGGGTTCGGGTGGGCCCCCGGCTGCCACGCTTGTGTTGTTGGAGTTTTGGGGGATCATGTGCAATTCGAGTTGGTTTCAGGGTTGGAATTGGAGGTCATGGAAGGTGACTTGTGATGTCGGACAGATGGTGATTCGGAGCATGTCCGGTGTCCGCAATGACAAAACCATCTCAACGGTCTTCATCTCGTTTGTTGATGTACCGCTTGAGAGTCCTGGATCATTGGAGTATCGTCTTCTTCTTTTGTATGCTCTCTCTGGGTGGCGATCGATTTTGCTATTTCCGGACGTTTAGCAGTAGGCTCAGAGGGCCGCACCAGCTGCGSAGAGGAGATGTTTGATATGTTAAAGCTCTCAACAATTTATGGTTTTGAAGCTTATTCTTTAATATGCAATTTTGAATGACGAAAGTCTTATGGAGGTGTACCTTTCTTACCTTATGGGTACAGGAGAGAGAACTCATTCCATCTACTGTGTTGGATGAGATTGTGTCTTTGAATAATCTAGACATGGATCTATACGAGCATGCTAAGATACTTTTTGCCAAGCAATAGAGGCGTTTCACAACATCCACATATCCTCAGGTTGTATTTCTGAACATAACTAATAATCAAATGGTGAACTGTTGCAATTCTGTCTTTTTACTGGTGACCATTTGAAGTATGCAACGTCTAGTTTAGTCCTCACCTTAACATAACCTCCCGGAAGTCAATATGGGTCTGTTTCTTAGTATATTCGGGGTGGGGTTGGTGAGTTTGTAGCTGTTGATTGATTGGGTCTCCAGGTGAAGGAGAGTGAGACGGTCCGAGAGGAGCGGTAATGAATCTGTGAGTTGCGGTTTGATATCGATTGTTTCTTACATTTCAGCTTTCTTCATGGGTTTTTGGTGGACACAGTTTGACTTTAAACATACATGGATCAACAGGTCTATGTGACGGCCACATCGTCGATGGCAACGTGGTGCATGGGAGAAAGCGCATGTGTGTTTGTTTATCCTTCCCTTGCCTACCCTTGCCTTTCGACCCTTACTCCTCTCGACCTTTACTCCTCTTGTCATTGGGGTAGCTAGGTTCTTTCTGTCTTTGGTGGAGGATATTGTTGGCTTAGGGTTTTGATGTAGTGGTTTGAATCATCCGTGCAATTGGCAGTTGAAGAGTTTGAAATGTTGCAGGTCAAAAGCGTTTAGAACTTTGACTAGAGGCCCTTTTGGTAGTTGAAGAGCAATGAATAGGACTCCAATTCCTTCTTAGCCCTTTGTTCCTTCAAGCGGTATTTATGCATGCTTTTTTGAACAAAGGGGTCCTTTCAATTTTTATTGCAGAGAACATGTCCTTTTAGTAATGCTGTCATGGTGTTGAATGATGCAGGCGTCCAATGGTAAGAGATCACGAGCTCGAAAAAAGTGATTCCCTTATGTACTGATGTTGTCTTTCATGTCTTTGAAGACATGATGTTCTTGGCTGCGACATCAGGAGAGACACTTGAATTCCACTATAGCGTTGAAGGAAGCGCATTTGTATGACATGCTTGGAAGCAAGGGACTGTGGCAGTGGCAAGAGGCAAATGGGGTGAGGGAGCTCGGTGTGAGCATGTGATCTTCATTAAGTCTTATCACAATGTTGACTATGTTGGCCTTTAAGTTGGGTTTTCAAGAAAAGTCATTTGAAAGACTTAGTGCTATTGTAGTGGTTTTTGTAGTAGGCATGTCGGTGCTATTACCTCTTTTATAGCACATTCTATTGTATCTTTACATGTCATGGCCATTTTCGTCATGGTTAGGTGATTACTTTTCACGTTCATTCAGAATTTGTTTGTATGTAATTGAAGTGAATGTTCATATTGTTGGCAATACTTTCACACTTTCTTCCTAATATGGAGTCACAGTACATTGTTGTATGTATTTGCATACATGTTGTTCTTGCACTCATTGGTGGAAGATAGACACATTTTAAGGATAGGTGAATGGATGACTCTCTTTGACGACAACAGTACATTACATGCTTTATACCCATGTCATGCTTTATACCCATGTCATGCTTTATACCCATGTCAGTCATGGCATGAGCTCATACAATATCTTTTTTTGCAGTCGTTGACTTTCATGTAGTAGTTAATGTCGTGAGCAACGTTGATGAATTTCGCAAAACATTAAGCTGCGTTTGATGACATGTCACAGTGGATATCTTCTGAAACATGACGATGTCGTTTGAAACAGACTCCCTGTCTTAACCCTTGAACGACGTGGAGGACGTTTATTGTCCTTTGGATGACGAAAATCTCATCTGGTGAGTGGACACTCACTAATTTTCATCCGTTCCTTTTTTGAAAGTGACCATATATATGTCAAGTATCATGGGAAGTCAAATTTAGTGTCTTTAATTGCTTCCATATTTTTAGGTAGCCCTAATTTTATGAAGATAGTAAAGCTTTCCACATGAAAGTGTTTTGTGCCATGGAGCCCTTCTCGCAATTTTTGAATGGGAAGCATTAGGTATGGGTTTGAACAATTTATCCAAAGCTAAACATGTGCATGAATAGTGTTTTTTCCCTCGGTCAAGCACTACATATTGCACCCCGATTTTGCCAACGGTGATAGGTCCGTCCTTTAAGGGTTAATGAAAAACCAGAACCAATCATGGACAACAACGTGACGTCAAAGTTGATGCCATCGTCGATGATGTCACTGAAAACATATTTGTAGGTTAGAAATCCTCATAAGAATATGACATGGCATCTGACGTGGAAGTGCCACGTCAGATTTTTAAATTTGCCACGTCAAAATTTTGAGGGGTCCACGTCGCCAACCCGGGCAAAAAGTGGTAGCTCCAAAAAATAAGCGCGTGGCAAGACCTGCCCTTAAAAAAAGCTGAGTTGGCATCCTTAACCCCTCCACGTGCCACCTTCAAAATCGTTTGCAAATTGCAACACCTTGATTTCTGGTGACGTCACGCAAAATTTGTCATGTTTTCAGTGACATGACCGGAAATTTTGGCATGTTTTCACGTCAAAAAAAAAACGGATTTTGGCCGACATCGCCGGTAAGGTCTATAGTGTTAAAAAAATGCACAGGCATGTTTCTTTTGACGTCACCAAAATCGCAGTTTTCTTATAGTGGATTTAAGACTCCTAGATGGTATGCAACTTGCATCTCAATTTCCTGTTCTTTTTCAGGACTGCAAGTGAGACGACCTCTTTGAGATAAGAGGAAAATGTTTTGGATATGCATGAATTGGTGGATCCAACAGTGGCTCAGTTTTTCAAGCAATAAAACATTGTCCTTAGGATCTCTGGATAGTGTTGTATAAGGGGATGTAGGGTCCACTAGGATCGTTTTTGCTAACTCAATTAGCAAACGGGGAGAGAATTTCACACCAGTTTTATTGAAATGCTCGAATGCATCAAGTAAGAGCGGGTAGAGCCATTGTATCCATTTGGAGCGTTTGTGACCACGATCGGGTGTTGCCTTTGTACGGAGCTGTTTTTGTCCTCCAGATCGGTTGCGGCTGCATGAATTTGGTGGAAGCTCTTGGGGCTCTTCTCCTTCGTTGCAATATCGATCACGAAATGCCCACCAACGCGATGCACGCATCAAATTGGAGCTTCGTTGACCTCGGAGATGCTCAGGGAAAGCATGGATGGTGCGGTTGTAGAGACCGGGGAGACCATGGGTTGATTCGTCTTGCACCATCCATGTGATGATCTGCTTTCGCGTGGCAATGGTGGAAACTTGCTGGAGACGTCGGAGGATTTCCGCCATGAGTCTGAGCCACAACGTGAAAAAAATCAAAAAATGTCGACAAAAAAAAAACAATTTTTTACATAATGTAGAGGACAACAAGACGATTGCAATGGTGTCGCTAATACATGAAATGGACCTGTTGGTGAGAAGATGTGAGGACCTGAAAACGGAGCGGTGGGCCAACCCGAGGATGGGCGGATTCGAGGAGTCGCAGCAGGCGGAGGCGACAAGCGGAGGCGGCAAATTTGAAATGTATCGGGTGGACGGGAACAGCAAACTATATCCCCCCCCCAAAAAAAAAGCCCGATAGTCGCAGCAGCAAGGGCAACAACGAACTCGGACTCAAAATCTGAACTCTGAACTCGGGCTGAACTTGAGCTGAGCTAAAGAACTCGGAAGAACTGAATTCGGAGAGGAATTCCAACCAAACTGCAGGAGCCAAAAGAAGTCGGAAGAGAAGATGGCGCAACAAAGGCGAGAAAGCAAGGAAAGCCAGGGAAGAAGGCGGCGGCGCAATGAAGTTGAGAACCCAAGCAATTTCAAGGAAGGAGAAGGCGGCGCATTCAAGTCTAACACTAATTGTGGACAAGTTTAGATTTAGTGTTGTAGCTAGTAGGGGGGTAAAAACACTAAATGTCACTAAACACTAAATATCATCTTTAGTGTAGTGAAGGAAGGAGGTCCCTAGTAAGTTTTAGCATCCTCGTGGGTTTCATGAAACCGGAGTACAAGGTATAAAGGGCCGGCGGGGGGTGGACTGGCCCCCTCGCTTGGCCACTCCAAGTCATTCTAGGGGTGCAAGTAAAAAGCCCTCTATTTTGGGACCACTTAATTTACCTTGTACATCCTTCCTGACTTCTTTGGGGCCTCTGATCGCAAATATGAATTCAGAACTTACAAATTCTATTATGCGTGGATAATAAAAAATTTCAGGGTTTTACCAAGTGGCCARGCGAGGGGTCAGTTCACCCCGGTCGTGTAAAGGTACTGGGGCGATCGTATATAGGTACCATATGTGYAGATATTTGTATTATTTAACTCCATAAATAGCTACTTTTGTCAACATCACATTGSTGCAAGGTAAATATTCTGAAGGCATGTTCTTGTAACGTAATCTTTAGCTTCTCGCAAATTCACTCATATAATTCATCTTGTACAATCATTAGAAAACAACAGTTTAGTAAGGTTTGCATTAATCCCTGTAGGATGTGGCGACCAATCCGACCATGCCTAGGCAGGCCTCAGTTTCCAATATTTCACAACTTCGTGATGGATCCCTTGTGTATTGGGCAAAACATGAAATTAAAAACACCTTAGCAAAGTTCTAGAGCAAATTATGAGATTAAAAAATAAAATAAAAGAATAAAGGGGTAAAAACTATGCCTAGTCAAAGAACATATTCTACGTATTCTCAATGAATACACCAATTTTTTCTCTATACTCCACTAAGGTGTGATAATCTTAAAACAATTACAGAGCAAGTTATGCCCATACCTCAATCCCATCTAATTTCTTGGCCCTAACAAACCAATTTTTCATGCCCAAAATCTAAATTGTACAAAAAACCAGTGACGTATTTACATCGTATTTTGTTGGCCAACATCATGAAGGGGTTAACTTACAAATGGTTGAATGGGTGGAAAATACAAGTCATTGCAAGCCAACGAATTAGCCTTATCTTATCCACACTCTGCTACTAACTATTGTTATTTTGGTTGGTGCAAATCACAAGCAGAGCTTCAAGAGAGATGTAACGCCCAAGGTCCAACTATGCTTGAAAGCATCCTCCCTTGGAAGTGTTAAAAGTCTCACTTTCAGTTAGTTATGAAGATCTCAATCGTACAATATTGTAGTGTGCATGTTGTAGATGGTGTGGAACAAATTTGGGGTCGTTTGACCGTACAGATTGAACACATTTGGAGGTGAGATTTGATTTCTAAACCAACTCAAATGAAAAAACTTTGAACTGAAAAGTGATTCAAAACTAGAATATAAACACTTTGGTGAAAAAAATATCATAAAAATTACTCATTGTGTTTGCAAAATGGATTTGAAATGTCAAAAAGCAGTGAAAAAAGTAGCAAAAAATCACATCTGTGTCTATACCTTCTTCTACCAAAATACCTCTCAATCACTCATAAAGTCTTGGATGGATATGAAAGTTTAACCACACAAACTAGATTAGTAAGCGCAACTTTTCAAACAAAAATTATTAAAAAAAGGATCATAACGAAGAAGTTATGAGCCGCCAAAGTTCACTGATGTGCAAACAATTCTAGATTTTGAACTTTGAATTGCTCCCAAACATTCAAAACAACTTGGATTGGCATGAAACTTTTACTACAATAACTAGACCTTTATGGGAACAAATCCCAACAAATTTTATTGAAAACAAATGTTTGATAAAAAAAGATACAATCCCCTGAAGTTGAAGCCATCACAATGTAGTGTGTTGAACCTAAATTGAACCTGAGAACTTTGAATGGCTTTCACAATCTCAATATGTCTTGGATTGATCTGAAAATTTTACCCTACAAACTAGACTAGTATGCGCAACTTTTCCAGCAAGTTTTATTGAATTCAAACACTGGAAGCAAAAGTTAGAGCTCTTCAAGGTGGATTGCCACAGTGTGTGAGGACACTTTTCGTCCCCTTAGGCGTTGAGGGGTTAACCCTAGTGCATCCCCAAGAATCAAGACGCACTAGGGATGAATTTTGGCTTGATCAACCACTTGACATCCTTGCACATTGGTAATTTTAGAAAAATATGTACCCTAGTAACACCAAATCCAACCCTTAGATAAATCAACAACTTGATATAAGGTAGAACCACCCAGTACCAACCAGTGCCCCATAGCCAACCATAAATTGACTTATTTCCAACCAAGGCTAGAATGTTTTTTTTTCATCTTTTCAAAGTTGGGACTAAAAGTTCATGATACATGTTCCAAAGTAGTGCAAAAAAAAGTAGGAAGCAATGAGTGGAAAAGTCGTTTTTTGAATGATCGAAATTGGAAGAGTCTAGAGATCGGCTATGGGTCCGGAGCACTTTTTGCCTTTCAAAATTCATAGTAATTTCAATTCATGCAATAAAATTACCAAAGTTTTTGCAATCCTCATCATTTTTATCAAGACACCTCTGAAAATGTATGCCTTGCATTCCATAGCTTCAGATTTGTCCAAATTCCTTATTTGGTTGGTTATAGGTGGTTCTACYTTAGTATCTCTACAAATTAGAAGAACTTTCATCCAAGCAGTTAGGAGGATGAAATTTCAATTTCAATTTGTTCATTGTCCAGTTTCTGGACGTCGGCGCGCTCGAGGGTTAACTTACTAACTTTCTGTAGATATTAAGTGACTTACCTAGTCTTTCGACCTATTCTCTGCTGGGTATCAAGTTAAGAAATATGCTTCCTCATTTTCCCAGGAGGGAGTGCAGTCAAATTATTATGACAAAATCGTTCACAAATAGTGAGGTACTTCACTGCAACAATAAATATGACTCTGGCATACATTGCTGAGAACACCTGCACAAATTAACTTATGAGCAGAATTGATAATTTCAAAATGTCAAGTTTTACGTCGTATTTGCAGGGGAGAGTTATGGACTAAGTTATGCTTAACTTAATTTCGTTGACCAATTCTCTCTCTCTCTGGTATTTCTACACTGAATTGCAGGATGACTAGAATCCTGGGTCATCTGTCCTGCTGTGTGAGTGGATATCTATCAATCTATGGAAGAATGAACAGATGAATGATATTAATGTCCACGAAGTGATCGCAGTACAGTATGTCATCTGGAGCCAAATTCTGATGAGGATTAAGGTAGGAGGTCCATAAGTGGAGCATCTAAGGGCTAGTCCACCTTCTTCATATATTTCCTGTAATGGGGATATTTTTTTCTTATTTTTCAGACAAAGAGAATTTGATTATGATTGTAACACAAGTTGTTTCGTATTTTTTGAAGCATTTTTGAATTACTTATGAATTTTCAAACAAGATTAATCGTAGGTCCCTATTTATGACCCTAGGTCTTCCATAAATTTTCCACTTGTGACTTCTAGAGAGAAATGGGGAAAGAAAAGAGAATGATTGGCTCTTGCAATAAATAATGTTTTTTTAATCAATCCATTCAATGACTATAGAAGGTCCATTTAAAGACCATGTCATGTCCATTTGAGGAGAGTCTATATGGGCGGTTCTAAATGCCTTTTCCGTTTTAGAGCGTCCTACCTTAGTAGAAGTCATCAATAGTTATGAACGGAGCGGCGGACGTTTTGTGTCCCCTCGATGACAAAGAATCAAACCCTTGTAGGACAGAATTGCAACTTTTCATCCTCGGCATTAGGAGTGGAAAGGGAAGATCTTTTTTAGTACTTTCACTTCCAATGCGTATATTTGTCTTTTCAAAGTAGATGATGTCACACAGTAGCAAAAATGCATGATTTCCATGGCCATGAGTCTGTCCTTTAAGGGTTAAGGATGTGGTGACCATGCTTGAGCCTCGGTTTCTAGTATTTCACATTTTTGTGGTGGTTCCCTTACGTATTGGGCAAAACATGAAATTCTAAACACCTTGGCAAAGTTGTGGAGCAAATTATAAGATTATAAAATAAAAAATAAAAAGGTAGAAGCTATGCCTAAGTAAAAAACATGTTCTACGTATTGGCAGGGAATATAAGTGTTTTCATGTCAAGTCTTTGTGTCAGGCATATAGAGCTTGAAAAGTATGCATCCATCTTTGGCTACCAGCAAGAGCAATGATGAACGGTTACCCGACATGCTCCATTGCGTTGTAGAGGGTGTCTGATGCTAGAAGGTTTGTCTTAGATTATTCAATCCACTTCCTTGAATTTTTTGATGGTTTTTTTAATAAGGTAATGGAAATTCAAAAAAGAAAAAATCTCATCCGATCACATACCCACTTCTAATTCACATGCTTAATGCACCCAATTGAAACACAATAATATTGTTTGAGGATGTCACAAACCACCATTTTTTTCACCTTTTAGATATTGGAAATCATAAACAATGTATGTGAATTTACAAATCCAAAAGTATTAGTATTCCAGATTAAACCATCTCAACTTGGGAGTTTTTCATAAGATAATGATGGAAACCTAGGGATTTCATGGTGAAAAATTGAAAAGTGCAATTACAAAAAAACAAAGGAAAAATTCTAGGGGAAAAATAGGTGTTCTCAACTAAATTTACTTTAACCCCTAAAGTCCCATTGTCCCCTCAAGTGACAAATTGGATTTCGGGCAAGTTCATGTGACCTAGATTTTTTATAAAACTTTTTGAAACTTTCTCATAAGATAGAAAATTTGATTAGCTTTATGGGGTTCATTTCTGAATGCAATTTTTACAATTAAAACATTTTCTTGAAAAAATAACTTATTGAATTTATTTCAGAATGCAATTTTCACAATTTTTCAAAAAACAAATTCGACAAGATAACATTTACTTGCTAGAACAATCTCACCAATGGAATTATTGTGTTTCAACCCCATCTTAGAGCAATTAACCATTTAGTTTTTATTTCAATCTTGGACCTACTTCTAGTTAACAATATTTTTAAAAATGAAAATCAAGTGAGTTTTTTTGAAGTTTTTTTTCTAGACTTTCAACTCAATTCTTCAATACAAAAAAAATTTAAGTTCAAAGTCTGTAGTACAAAAAATTCCACAAATGGCGGTCAATTATCTGAAATTGCAGGCTAGTGTTCAAAAAACTTTCTTTTTCAACTTTGAATGCTAATATCTTCCAATCCATATTGTCAAACTTCTTGAATTTCTTACTACATGATCAAAGACAAGCGAAGTACAAGATCCTATGGTTGGATTTTAAGAAAAATTATTTCTTTGTATTCTTGGGTGACTGCACCAAAATTGGTAGTTTTTAGTGTTTTTGACAGAAAAATGGCCTTGAGACTTTAGGGGTTAAGCAGGATTTGATAAAGTAACCAGATTGGGCAAACAATAAAATGGTGGTAAAATGATATAAAAAATAAAAAAAGTACTAAATGAAATTAGAATTACATAAACCAAAATGAAAATAAAATACTATGGGTAAGAATTGTACGGAATCCATCTAAAACTTTAGACTTAATTTTGTCGTAGTAAAATAACTTTTTTCAAAAAACTTTGAACTGAAAATAAAGTAGGAAAATCACGCTAATTTAAATATCCAAAAGACCATTTCTGATATTGAGCGTCCAATTCAAAAGTTTGGACAAAATGTAAAAGAGGGATTTAAAGGAACATTCTTTTTGACATTTTCAAACGACTTGTTTGAAATTTTGTCCATAACTTTCGATTGGAGGCTCAAAATCACAAACGTATTTCTGGAGATAAAACTAAGCTTGATTTACAAACAATTTTGAGTTCAAAGTTTTTGGAAAAAATTATTCTAATATGCCTAAATGAGCTCTAAATTTTTGCATTGAACACAATTCCTTTGTCTTTACAATGAGCAGTCAAGCTCTCATCTTCAAATTGTCTTATACCTTTTGAGGATTCATGCTACACAATGGACTTCATTATAAGAACAACCTCTCCACTCCACTTCTCACAATTGCGTTTCCTTCAATGTTATGCTTTGCACTTTTTCTTGGGTATTGTTATTTCCCTTGGAATAGAAGGCAACCATGCCATTGAAGAAAATTCAAACTACAAGATTATATGTGAATAAGAAATTAGGATCTTTTAGATTGTCGATTGTAGTTTGCATTTTTATTGGAATGGATATCGTTGTTTATCCTGGAAAAGGAGGTAACCATGTTGTCTAGAAAAATTCAGACTACAAGGCACATATTTGTGAGCAAGTAGGATCTTTAGATTGCTAATTGTGGTTTGCAATTTTTTGAACAGTTATCAATGTTATTCCCGGAAAGGAAGCAACCATATTGTTTATAAAACTTCAAACTATAAGAGTACATGAGAATGAGCAAACAAGATTTAATTTTGTTAGGAAGAAAGTACTGTCTTTGATTCATTTTATATTTTTGTAATAAGCTAGGTTTAGGTGTTTTTCTTTTTTGTACAACCTAGGTGCTTAATTTTTTAATCTTTTTAGAACAAAGCAATGTGGATTCATTTTGTATTTTTGTAAGAAGCTACGTTTTGGATTTTTTTCTTCCCATAACAAGCAAGGTTTCTAAATTGTTCAATTTAAGTCGCATTACTTTTTTAAACTATAATTGTTTGAAACATTTTGAAGTTCAATAGTGATATTCAACATTTTCTTTTAATTTTATTGATATCATTCATTTTAAAAAGATGGTTTTCATAACGAACGAGAGAGAGAGAGAGAGAGAGAGAGAGAGAGAGAGAGAGAGAGAGAGAGAGAGAGAGAGAGAGAGAGAGAGAGAGAGAGAGAGAGAGAGAGAGNGAGAGAGAGAGAGAGAGAGAGAGAGAGAGAGAGAGAGAGAGAGAGAGAGAGAGAGAGAGAGAGAGAGAGAGAGAGAGAGAGAGAGAGAGAGAGACGTTTTATTTATTTTTACTATTATCACAATATTATTTTATTCAGAATCCTAGAATTTTTACTTTTTTTCTTTTTCTTTTGTAAAAAGTTAGGTTTTAGATTTTTTTATCAATAATTTGATGCTTGCATAGATTTTCGGTTTTGAAATGAATTAGCATAAAAATTTTTATGCCAATTATTAAATTTCAACAGGTAAAGTATATTGCTACCTTGGCTACTATTGTAATCATTTGAGCCATATTTGGCTTGGCCATTGGTACATTGGGTGCATATGTTACTTGCAATTGGTGCAGATGCATCATCCCAAGTGTATGAGGTAGGTGAACAACCAATTTGATGTTCACTTTCTCGTCTTTGCCGCAATGGTCCATTATACTCTTCATATTTAGAGCTACTAGAACCCATTCACAGTCACAAATTACTTGCCGCACCTTTCTTTACTCAAAATCACTATTGATTTCAGGATGGTGAAATAAACCTGCATGCGATCATTGTGTAAAAATTCAACCTCTAAAAGACTTGGTCGAGGGTTACTAAAGAGTGGTTGTACACAATTTCCCTCAAAATACGCTGTAATTTCCTTGCGTATGCCATTTCAGAAAATCGGTCAGGGTTTAAGCTTATCATGGGTGTTAGTAGAATTCATATGTTCACTCTGCCATTCATATCCAATGGTGCACTGGAGGTCAACAAAGGCAAACAAGGTCCACAAAAGTGGCATACTTCATAACATTCAGTAGCAAGCATGGTCTTTACAGTGATGGTGTGGAATGTTCCACATCCAACATCCTCTGCATCCTCCATATGTCCAATTAGCTACTTGATGAAGGCTATTGGATGTGATATATTCCCCACACCATCTACCCTAAGCCAAGGCAATGCCAGAGCATGCTACTGATTGTTATGTTTAACAATAGTTATAACAAAAAAACAATTATAGCTATAGAAAAGTGGAAATACCTTAGTGTGAAATATGAATATTTTTTTTTATCACAGTCAGCTGTGTGTTTTGGCAACTTGAGCAAATTACGAAATTCACATTTGGAGCCACTGATTAAGGCAAGTGTTCCAGAGTATGGATTTTAGTAATCTTGTGATGAGAGCAGTTAAGCGTAACCCTTGCAGGACGAGGCAGATGTTTTTTTGTCCTTTGGATGACAAAAAACTCATGTGGACTGGATACTCGTCAATTTTCATCTGTTCTTCTTGTGAAAGTGACCACACATATGTCAATCATCATGGAAAGTCAAATTTAGTGTCTTTAATTGCTTCTATATTTTTAGGTAGCCCTAATTCTATGAAGATAGTAAAGATTTTCACATGAAAGTGTTTTGTGCTACGCTGCCTTTCTAACAATTTTTGAATGGGTAGCATCAGGTATTGCTTTGTACAATTTTTCTCAAGCTAAACATATGCGTGAACAATTTTTTTCCCCTCTGTCAAGCACTACATATTGCACCCAACCTTCCCCCGTGGTGATAGGTCCATCCTCTAAGGGTTAAAGTGGATACCCCCAAACTGCCATTTTTTGCTACTGTGCTTGGTTACTATTAAGGTATGTACACCCAAAAGTGCCACAAATTGGTAATATGTCTAGTTACTATTATTAGGCTATTTAGAATTTAAATTGTCTTGTGGGCAAGTGAAAGGAGGGTTCCAATGCACCAAAAAACATGCCATTTGGATACAATATGCAAAAGTTATGGAGGATCAAAGATTGTTTCTGAAAGCGTTTCTTCCACATAGGCACATATTAATTGGTTTTGGAGATGTACACGGTTTGAAGATGGTGGTTTAAAATTAGGTGCCATTGGTGTGTGTGTGGTGGTGGTGGGGGGGGGGGGGGGGGGGGGTTTTTTTTTTTTTTTTATAAGACTAGTCAAATTTTTCATTGATTTTCTTGTTGGTGCTTGAAAGGGGGTCCCAAAGCACCAAATAAGGCGGCATTTGGATAATGTATGCAAAAATTATCAAGGGTCAGAGTCTGTTTTTAGATGTTCTCAAATCATATCTTCAACATAAGTACATATTATATTGGAGATTTACATTGTACGATGGTGGGTAATATTAGGTAGGGTGCAATTTGAGATCTACCCTTACCCACTTGGAGTTATGCAGGTTGGCATTTCTAGTGATTTATCTTTATTTTTTTCAAACAAATGAAATGGAATGTGCAAGGATTTATCTTTCAAACTAAAGGGGATATCCTACTATAGGCCTCTAGGGTGAATACACCTTGCCTATTAAATGATCTTCCGGTAGACAATAGATTCATTGTTATGCATTTGTATCTTAGTGAAAGTAATTAGTATGTCATTAGAGTTAATCATAAAGTTCGTCATGTGTTTGTAAGCAAGTGTCAAAGGCAAGTTTAACTAAGAATAAGAAAAAAGAAACACATCCCCAAACTCCATTGAACTTCATTTTGGATGCTCCAAAGACTTTTGTCCTATGTTTCCCCAAATTCTAGCCCCTGGTCCTACATTGCACACTCTTTATGATTAACTCTATTGACTCAATGGCATGATGCAAATGACATAAATGTTTGTCAAGTTCGCACATTTGGCAACAATTTCAAGGTAAATTAAGGTAAGTTGGGGTAAATCCCTTTTTAAACTTATTTTTGAAACTTTTTTCCAGTAAGGTAGGAGGTCCTAAAATGGAGCAAGTTCTAAAACCAATCAAGCTCTGGAGGTACATTTTGCACTCTCCAATGTACAAGCAGTCTACATTTCAGGAGGTGATTGGTTTTAGAGCCCATTGAAATGCACTTTTCATCAACTTCAAAACTTCATAACTAATTCCACAAAGCTCCAAAAAATACAAAACAACTTGGGTTAGATGCCAATTCCACTTGTCTTTCAAGGAAAATTTACTGAAAATTATTTCAAGTAGTTTCACCTTGCCAAAATTCAGCTTCAACCCTTAGATGGGCGCTTTATGGACCTCCTACCTTAGTTTTCTTTTTTCTTTTTGAAAGACAAAATTTTGTTTTCATGAAATCCACTTTCATTCTTATTTTGGAGAGTCTTGTGAGATTAGGGATCAGTTTTGGGAGTTGAAACTATTTTGGTCTAGAGAGTTATTTTCACCCTGTAAGAACAAAGCCTATGCCTATGACAACACATTCAATCGTCAAAACCTTTCATACTGTATTTTCCATGAAATGAATAAACTAAGAGCATCTCCTGTAACAAGCTAAGATAGTCTCCTCTTAAAGCACCTGTGCTCAAAAAGCGATCATGTTACAAAGGTACATTTTGCTTTCTTCAATGTACTAGTAGTGTACATTTCAAGAGGTGGTTGCTTTTAGTGACCACTACATTACAACTTCAAAAATTTGTAACTAATTCCTTGATGGTCTGAAAAATATGAAACAACCTGGGTTAGATGTCAATTCCTTTTTTCTTCCCATGAAAATTTACTAAAAATTGTTTCAAGGAGTTTAGATTCCTTGAAAATGCAATTAGCTCTCAATTGGTCGCTTTAAGAGCAGTCTACCTTAGATGCGTTTGCAAGGCAAGAGTGGCAAAGTCTCGTGAAGGTAAAAAGGTGGAGCCAAAACAATCTCCTATGACTTGGAGCAGGAGGGACGGCAAAGACTTGCCGCAACAACGGTTGGCGGGTGACTCGGAGCCCTTAACCCGTAAATGCCCGAGGCACCAATGTGACGCTGACAAAACTTTGAAGTTGAAGAAAACCTAATTGAGTTGCTATTTTTAGTATTTTGTATTTTTTGTGCAAGACATTTAATCGTGCCTACAAAGGTGGGCCCCTCGTGCCTAGCTTGTTAGAATTCCCGGCCTGGCCCACGAGATCCGGCCAAGCACAAATGTGCAGTACCATGATGCTACAGGACATCAACCCTAATGAAATTGAGGAAGAAGACCATTGCCGCCGTCTTGCACAAGACAACGGTTTTAGGGTTTAGGCGGCGGATTAGGATTTTAGGTTCTTTTTTAACCTCTAAAGCCCCAAGGCCATTTTTCTGCCAAAAACCACTAAAAACTGCCATTTTTGTTGCATTCACCCAAGAAAACAAAAAAAGAATTTAAAAAACAATCTAACCACAGGATCTTGTACTTTACTTTTCTTGGATGATGTGGTAAAAATTTCATGAAGTTTGACCGTATGGATTGGAAGATATTAGCATTCAAAGTTGAAAAAGAAAGCTTTTTTGAACATTGCCTTGCAATTTCAGATGACTTTGACCGCTACTTGTTGAAATGTTTTGCACTACAGACTTTGAATTTTAAATTTTTTATGTTGAAAAATTGAGTTGAAAGTCTAGAAAAAAAATTTTAAAAACACACTTGATTTTCAATTTTAAAAAAATTGTTAAGTAGAAATAGGTCCAAGATTGAAAAAAAAACTAAATGGTTAATAGCTCTAAGATGGGATTGAAACACAATAATCCCAATGGTGAGATTGTTCTAGAAAGTAAATTTCACCTTGTCCAACAATTTTTTTTGAAAAATTGTGAAAATTGCATTCAGAAATGAATTCTATAAGTTTTTATTTCAAGAAGATGCTTGGATTGCCCGAAAAACAAGATGTCCATAACTTTCTCATTACTAATCCAATAGAATGGATCAAATCTTCACATGTACACAAAAATATATCATTTCAAATTTTAATTTTTAATTTTTAATTTTTTTTAATTTTTGCAAAAAAAAATTTGTTGCCCACCGAGTTCAGTTATGGGGTTTTTGTGGTATAACTTTTGCTCCTGGGCACCAATTGAAATAAAAATTATATTCCCACAAAGTTAATCAATATTTCTATTTTGTAAGAAAGTTTCAAAAAGTTTCATAAAAAAATCAAGGTCACAGGAACTTGCCCGAAATCCGATTTGTCCCTCGAGGGAACGATGGGACTTTAGGGGTTAAACTATGAACTAATTTAGATATCCCACATTGTTTGTCTTACCTCCTACCACTCCATGAGTATATAAGAAGTTGCGTTTTCAATTCAAAGCACATTTCACAAAAAGTTGAAATAATTTTTTCAAGTTTTATTGAAAACAACTTGTTGTGATGCAATTTAAAAAACATATCTCAAAGTTTCATATTTCAACATATTTTAAAGTTTCATATTTCAACGTATTTTAATATATTTCAAAGTTGCTAAACACAAATGGGAGTTGCAAAACACAAATGGACACTTAAGTGTTCCAACATATTTCAATATATTTCAAAGTTTAGAGTTGCAGAACACAAATGGATACTTGAATGCTTTAAAAGTTATCAAAATTTTCGTTTCGAGAGGGGATCTAAGGTCCATCTGTATTTTGTAACTTTAAAACACTTAAGTGTCCATTATGTGTTATGCAACTTTGAAATATGTTGAAATATGAAACTTTGAAATATGTTGATTGAATTGCACCACAACAAGTTGTTTTCAATAAAACTTGAAAAAATTATTTCAACATTTGTGATATGTGCTCTGAATTGAAGACGCAACTCTTTATATACTCATGGAGTGGTAGGAGGTAAGACAAACAATGTGGGATATCTAAATTAATTCATAGTTTAAAAAAGAACCCAAAACCCTAATCCGCCGCGGTAGATTCTAAAACCGTCGTCTTGTGCAAGATGGCGGCAGTGGTCAACTTCCTCAATTTCATCGGAGTCGATGTCTTGTAGCATCACGGTCTTGCACATTTGTGCTTGGTCGGGTCCTGTGGGCCAAGACAGGAATTCTGATAGGCCAAGCACGGGGGCCCACCTTCATAAACACGATTTAACGTCCTGATTTTTGGTAGATGCCTATTGAAGTCTAGCTTTAGCATCAAAAATCAGATTTGGAAAACAAATGACTATAATTTTTCTACTAAAGATTTTGTGCAAGGGTACCCCGTGTAATCTTGACTTTTCCTAGTGTTGAGGACTGTTGGAAATGAGCCTCAAATACACTAGATCTTGGAGACGAAATCGCATAAGAAATTCATTTGAGAAAAATGTAGAGTACATTTTGAGAAGCTATAAATTGATTGGTGTTGTACATGCTCAGCCCTATAACCTCATACATTTTGATTGATAAACTTTTTAGATTCACCATGCGAAAAGTGGATTGAAATTTTTTTGTAGTTTTGACACCCTCTTAGTTAAACATTATAATCTTTCAACTCATAAGTGATATTGTTGTGTTTTCTTTTTCAATGTAATCTCTAACATGTCTACTGTAAATTTGTACAATTACAATTCAAAAAAATCGATACAATTTATCAAAATGTTGTGTTTTTGTTCAACTTGAACCAAATAGAAACTGAAAATAGGCCTTGGGCATTTAGGGGTTAAGGTTTGTGGATGTAAGGTAGTATGCTCTTAAAGCGCCCATGACCTAAAAGCAATCATGATAGAAAGGTTCATTTTTCTTTCTTCAATGTACCATCATTGTACATTTTAGGAGGTGGTCGCTTTTAGTGACCACTCCATTACAACTTCAAAAATTTGTAACTAATTCCTTGAAGGTCCAAAAAATATGAAACGACTTGGGTTAGATTCCAATTCTTTTTTTCTTCATATGAAAATTTACTAAAATTTGTTTCAAGGAGTTTAGATTCCCTGAAAACGCAATCAGCTTGTAAATGGTCGCTTTAAGAGTAGTCTACCTCAGTGGGTCAATTGCAAAAATACACCAGAAAGAATGATACAATTGAATCTCCTCATCTTTGATATAGTTCTTGCCCTTCTTTGCAAGTGTTGTTCTTGTTGCTAAAGTTGGCAAGACATTAGAGGGAGAATTTTAAGGTAGTGGGTTAGCCATGGAAAGAACATTCGGCTTCCACATTGGTGTTGGTGTCACCATGTTGGCCCTTAACCCTTGTACAATGTGGCGACCATGCTTGGGCCTGTGATTCCAGTATTTCACATTTTCGTGATGGTTCCCTTACGTATTGGAGAAAACATGAAATTATAAATACCTTGRCAAAGTTGTGGAGCAAATTATGAGATAAAAAAATAAAAATAAGAAATAAATGGGTAGAAGCTATGCCAAAGTAAAGAGCATGTTCTACGTATTCATAGTGAATACAAGTTCGTTCCCGTAGAGGCTTGGTGTCAGGCATACCCTGCTTGGTAAGTATGCATTCATCTTTGGCTACCGGCAAGAGCAGTGAGGGACAGTTATCCGACATACTCCATTGCGTTGTAAAAGGATTTGTCTTAGCTTCTACAATCTACTTCCTTGAGTTTTATGATGATTTTTTTATAAGGTAATGATAATTTGAAAAAGAAAAAATCTCATATGGTCACATACCTGCTCCTAATTCATATGCCTAGTGCACCCAATTGAAACCCAATAATATCTTTTGAGGATGTCGCAGGTGAGCAAGTAGGATCTTTTAGATTGCCAATTGTAGTTTGCATTTTTTCCAGGACATGTATCGTTGTCTTCTTTGGAAGGGGAGGCAACCACGCAATCTAGAAAAAATTCAAACTACAAGAGCACATGTTTGTGAGCAAATAGGATCTTTTAGATTGTCAATTGTAGATTGCATACTTTTTTGGAATATGTATGTTTCTTTGAATCAATTTGTATTTTTGGAACAAGCGAAGTTTAGGATTTTTTTTGTACAACTTAGATTTTTCAATTTTTTTTTCTTTTTTTTAGAACAAAGCAATGTTTGAATTTTCATAAGAAGCTACATTTTGGATTTTTTTCCTCCATAACAAGCAAGGTTTTTAAATTGTTCAATTTAGGTAGCTTGCATTATTTTTTTGATTTTTAATTTTTTGAGAATTTTTGAAGTTCAATATTGATATAGAATATTTTTTTAATTTGATCAATAACTCAATAATTTAATAATTCATTTTAAAAGATGGTTTTCATAACATTATATGTATATATAACTTATTATTATCACAATAATATTTCTTTTATAAATCCTAGAATTCTTACTTTTTCCCTTTTCATTTGTAAAAAGTTAGATTTTGGATTTTTGTGTCAATAATCTGTCGTTCTCATATATTTTCAATTTTGAAATTAATCAGTATAAAAATTTTCATGTCGATTTTCAAATGTTGATAAGTAAAGTATATTTTTGAATGGGCTACTGTCATAGTCATTTGAGCCATATTTTGCTTGGCTACCAGTGTGTTCGGTACATATGTTACTTGCAATTGGTATAAGATGCATTAGTCCAAGAATGTGAGGTAGGTGAACAATCAATTTGATGTTCACTTTTCCTTCTTTTCTGAGGTGGTCCAGTATACCCTTCGTATGTAGAGCATCGAGAACCCATTTGCAGTCACAAATTTCTTGCCGCACCTTTTAATCCTCAAAATCACTAATGATTTCAGAGTAGTGAAGCAAACTTGCAAGCGGTTGTTGTGTAAAAATCTGACCTCAGAAAGACTTGATTTAGGGTTACCAAAGAGTGTTTGAACATAATTCCCCTCAAAATACGCTGAAATTTGCTTCTATATGCCATTTTAGAACATCCTTAAGGGGTCAAGTGGTCAATGTTTCAATGGGGAGGTGATCCTTACATGACTCTGCCACTCCCCCCCCTTAGAATCCCAATCATCGGGCTCAAATCAAGAGAGTGACATGAGATATTCAAGTTTTTCATTGGCACACTTTACTTTCCATGTATATAGATGTTTTTAATGTCTCCATAATTGAATCTTCAAAGTCTATCATCAATGTTTTTCAATAAATTATCTTATAACAACCATATAACACACCTAAAATTTTCCATGACATATTTTTTCAAGCCTCTAGAAGACTATTTTAGGGTTGTTTCCCAAATCTATTCCCTACGTTGAATACCAGCCATTACTATTATGAATTTTTGAATTTTGAAAGAAAAAAATTGATTTTTTTTTCAAAAATTTCAGAAGGTATTAGAAAACCAAAAACTGATTTAAAATAAACAATTTTTTGTAAAAATTATTAATTACCAATCATTATAATATGAAGTGGCAATCTCTCAACCATGCGAGATTGCTTAAGTGACAACATTCCCAACATTGTCATAGTCTAGGAACCAACGGTCTTCTAGAGGCTCCAAAAAACATCTAATGTACTATACATTAGATGTCTTTTGAGGCTTGGGAAGGGCTGCGAGTTTCAAGCTGTGTTCTTGCAGCATTGCAACGCTCTTACGTGGCGAAGCAACTGTCACATTTGATTTTCTTTTGAAAAAAAAATAAAAAATTTACCCTTCTCTTTGCATTTCAAGAACAAAATTATTATTATTATTATTATTATTATTATTTCTTTTTTTTTTTGGTAATTATTTTTTTCGCTACAGCCAGCCATTCCATCACTGCATTGAGAATAACAAGGGGAACAGGCCTGAAACTGCCCTCTGGAGACCTCATTTCTCATCTAATGAATCAAGTTTTGGTTTCTAAGAATTGAAATTTGGTATTTGACATTGAATAAGATTGTGCAATATTAATTTTGTAGTACCAATTGTGAATCGTCTTTTGTGATATAATTAATTTTAGATGAGTTTTTTATTTGATTGCATCCCCCATGGCCCCCTCTTTGGACCAGGTTAATCCTCCTTGCCTCCAATTATGTATTTTCAAGAAGCCATTGGGACATCGATTGATATGGATTAACCCCTACACCCTGTGTTTTTTTGGCAACATAGCAATTTTATGCTGCTCACTACAAATGGATTTTTTCTTTTTTTTCTTTGAAGTTTTCATAAAACATGTGGACCAATTTTTTTTTGAGGACCATCAATTTTCATGACTTTTGACTGCATGGTTAAAAAAGTCATTGTATAATATGTAGTTTTCATTATTCAACAGGCAGCTCAGGTAGCTAAAACAATTCCTTTAAAAACACTTTTCAAAGAAGTTAAAATTCAAAATTGGTTTTTTTCAATCTATATATAAGTGGAAAGATTTGAATTTTTCCATTTTGATTAATGAGATGAATGTTATGATGGCATCATTTTCTTGTTCCTTGGGTCATGTTAAATAAATATTTTTGCTAATGGAATATACCAAACCAAGAATGTTCCGCATCAGGGCAAACAATGGAGTAGTTGGTGTTCTATCCTAAAGGAGTTGTGCAATATTACATCTGGCAAGGGAGTCTTAAAGTTTGAATCATCTACTCCCATGTCTCCGTTTCTCTAATGCCTCCATAGTACATAGGAGTAGGAAGCTACAATAGTGTAGTTGAGAGCAAGGTGATGGAAACAAGACAATGGAATAAGGCAATGGAAACAAGAAAGAGCAAGGCCATGGAAACAAGATGATAGAAACAATGTATATGGTAACTTTAACACAAGGGAGAACTGTTGGAATTACCAACAATTATTTGGCAATGTAAATGACTTGGATCTCTAACAAAAGACAATTTTGACAGCCTTCACAATGTTCTAATTGCAAGTATCTCCATGTTGACCATGGCACATTTCCTCCACATACATTCCCATACCAGTAAATTGGATTAATTGTACATCAGATACAATGATTGAAGATTGTACTTCTAAACCACAATTCCAAAACTTTGTCTACATGAGAACCCAAAGCAAGTTGGTTCTAGCGGACTAGAATAAAATAGTGGCCAAAATTCACTATTTAATTTGATATTGTCATTGTTTGAGGTGGCAAGATGCCAACATGGCCCTTGTTTGTACATAATAGGGATACATGGTCATTGTCGCTAGGCTAGGCAAGAGTGCTTTGATGCCAACTCAACTTGTACCACCACCATCCCATTGGACCACATGCTTGATGGAAACGTGTAACAATGACCATAGTGCCAATAAATGAAATTATCCCATTTCTACATACCAAATAATTTGTTTTCAAACCAAAAGTACAAAACATGTTGAGACCCAAGTTTTTCTCTAATAATAGTGAAGCATATTAAAGGTTTGACTAATTTTATTTCTAAGATCCTAACTAACATGCACCAATCTTAACAAGTGAGAATATTCCTTAATCCCTAAAGGTCCATCGCATACCAAATATGTAAACCTGTGCTACAATCTTGTAAAATCTATACTATACATGGACACAAATATGATAGAATTTAAAATATAGTCCATGATTTACAACAATACAATGTCATGTGGCCAAAAAAGACTTTGAGAATATTTAAGAATTAACCCCAAAATTCCATTTTTCCTTCCGGACACAAATTAAAGATTAGACACACTAACTTCAATGCTCTAAATTTCTAAAGTGATTTCCAAAAAAAAGATACAAGTAAGATAGAAAAACACATTAGCTTTGGAGGAGCTTAATATTTTATTTCTACCATATTGGTGCTCCAAAGCAAAAATTATGCATAAGCTCAAAATGACCAAGCTTTGGCAAAAGAACTAAATTTTTTTTTAAATAAGTATTTAAAAATTATTGTTTTATTTTATTTTCTATATGGAAAGATTCAATTCATTCCATTTAGCTTAAAGATGTGAAAGCTATCATGTGAAAGCTATGGACCATCATGTTCTCCAAACCATCATAGCATCTTCATGAAAAAAAATGTATTGAAATTGTTTTTGAACTCAATTTTAAAATTTAAAAAAAAAGGAGTTTTGTAAGTTTTAGTTTGTTTGGGATTGCCATTGGATTAGTGTGTTCCAATTCCATCTTAGAGCTATTAAGGTAGAGGTACCCATAACCGATCAAATAAGCAATTCTCAACATGATCTAGGGTAGTGCTAGACAAAGCAAATATTTTCAAAGGTGAATTGACATACATAAAGTGAATTGCAAAAATATGGTAATTTTTTTCTTAAATTGAAATTACTATGAATTTTAAAAGGCAGAAGTTGGGCTTGATCTATGACCAACATTTAGAGACATAGAATTCCAATCATTCAAGAACTGCTTTCCCACTCATTGCTTCATGCTTTCTTTGCTCTCTCATATGTCATGACTTATTGGTCCAAACCTTGAAAAAATAAAAAACACACATTCCCAAGAGAAAATGGAAATTTTTTCCACCCTTGGTTGGAAATAAGGCCCCCTATTGCTTGGTGATGGGGCACCAATCGGTAATGTGTGCCTCTACCTTAACAATGTATTTATTCCTTCTACCTTCTACCTACTTCTATTGAACAATTTCTTAAAGAGTGAAAATCAATTTTTTCCATTTGAATTTTTTCTCCCAAACTATTGGCTTGATTCTTCAACATACAAAATTCAAAAATGAGAATCTTTTGTGCAAAACATTAAGTTAAAAAGATTTGAAGTCAAAGTAATCTAATCAAAGATAGTACAAATAAAACCCAATTTCTCACTTCAACCCCTAAATGCCCAAACTGCGTTTTTTGGCAACATAGCAATTTTGGGCAGCTCACTACGAATGGAGTTTTTTTTTTTTTTTCTTTCAAATTTTCAAACAATATGACCCTGAGGAGTACCTTTAAGGCACAAAAATTTTCATAGCTTTTGACTACATTGTTCAAAAGTTATTGTATGATATGTGGTATTCATTGCTCGGCGGAGAGCCCAGGCAGAAAAAAAAACTTCTTTAAAAAATACTTTTTAAAAAAATAATAATTTGAAATTGGTTCATTAGATTTTTATGTAAGTGGAAGGCTTTGAATCATTCTATTTTGATCATTGAGTCAAAAGTTATGAGGATTTCTAGTTTGGGGTAGTTTGCAAATAGTTATAGAATCTCCACTATATAAAAAAGTTTGAAATCCATTGTTTCATTGAATTTTTAATATTTTGAAAAAAAATAAAAATTGTCAATGTAAGTTTTTAATTACAACATTTTAACCATTGGGATTGGCATTTTTCTATTCCATACATAAATTAAATACAATTTAGTATTTTGAGTCATTTTCTACTTCTTTCTACTCAGTATTTTTTTCCTACATCTTGTACAATTTCAAATGATTTGAAATTTTTCAAGTATGTAACTAACTTGCCTTAGAGAATGAATTCAAAGAGTAACCACCATTTTGGACATTTTTACATACAAATACATGACCTTGTGAGGTGCAGCTGCTCGATTTTTCGCAGTGACAAAAAAATGATTTTTGTCAATTCAAACGCTAATATCTTGCAATCTAMATGGTGGAAAATTCTGAAATTTTTTCCACATCTTTTCAAACTAGCGCAATACAAGATCCTACGGTTACATATATCAAAAAATGTTTTTTTTTTCTTTATGAAATTTGGTACTTGTATTAGAAATGGCAGTTTTGGAATATTTTTTTATGAAAATACAGTCGAAACCATTTAGGGGTTAAACGCAAAAATCTTACAATCTACAAGTTCCTAATATTTCGTCCATGCGATCTTGTACCAGTCTGGTTGGAAATGCCCGAAAGGCAATTTTTAAAAATGATTAGTCCTTGCAATAGAAATGGCAGTATTGAGTGTTTCTCAGTAGCAAAAGGGGTTTACATAAGAAAGAGTACAGTAGTGCTTTTGCTCTCATGTTCAACTTTTTATGGATTTTGAACTTTGACAAATTCTTAAGAGTCTTGCAGCAATTGTTAAATGCAATTGCTTCCGGTTCGAAATTTGTTTTGAATGGGAAACATGATCCAATTCACCAATTCTCTCAATTGCACCTCACTCTCAAAGGCACCGTATTATATTGGTTCTCCTACTGAAGTTGGGACTGCTGACCAGAGTTCACCCACCTGCATTTGGTAATCATTAATATCTGGTCCTTGAAATCGATTTACCAAAATTTGCACAGCATTTGTGATGCTGCTGTTTCTGACAAAATAGAACTTGATCTCCTGGTATCCTTAGATCAACGCTACTGACAAGTCCTTGCTTACCCGCCTGAGTACCAAACACAAAACCAAATGTAACTTAAAGTACATCACAAGCTTCAAGTTGTCCCAAAAATCTACCTGGAAGAAACTTAAGAAACCGTATCATGTAAGTTATTGGAAGTTTTTGGGTAAATATTCAAGTTCAACAGAGCATCTTAGACTCATCAACTAGAGTCTGTTTTCAAGCTTGTACCGTATCGAGGTAATTTAGGTTATTTCATTGTTTAAGATTTCCTAATGGTGATTCAAAGTCATGAGGTAGCCACATATATAGAGCTAAAGCTGTCAAAATTGCCAGTGATCCAAAAGCAGCACCCCAAGCCTGAAATGAATGGTACATAGCGAAAAAAGAGGATGTGGATCACCTAAGCATTTGTTCATCTATCAAGGAAACTTTCAACATACATAACTCTTGCACATGGTATCCAAATAATGCAATATGTGGTGCGTTGGTATCGTCTTACATTTGCTAACATAATTTCTAATTATTTTTTTCCTCTTGAAAAGGAGTTATGAAAGTCTTATGAAAGGAGTTACAATAGGCGCAAAGAGTGGCAGTTAYGGATGTCCTTACCTTGAAAGAAGCTCAAAATCAAGGTTAAACATGTCAGATCAGGAGTTCTCACCCTCAATCTGACAGCACTTGTGTGACGTAACTTCAAAATCCTGCAGGTTCTCATAATTAACTTACTGATCAGCTCCAGACTTCTTAGTACTGGGGTTCCCTCCGCTGGTTAACTTAGCTTATTCAGGCTCAATCCGTGGCAGTTCCTGCAGTTCTTTCCCGTCGCCACCTTCAACAAGTTCTCTCCAACTCACTCTSTGTGCCATTAGGTTCTTCTTGCAGCTTCCAGTATGCAAAGTTAGCAAATTGCCTCTTTCTAAGAATATCGCTTCAAGTAGGATATGGTGTAGGGGATCATAAGCGATGCCATACTGTGCATTTATAAAGCTGAGGCGCCATACATGGCGTCTTGCGTGCAGTTGTAAAGCTCAAAATTAGGTAGCATAATTGATCGTTTCAGTACAGCACTTGTATTAAGAAAGAGRGGAAGTAACCACCTTTGCATTGCGCACTAGTACTGTAATGTCAAGATGGTGATTCTTGTTTGAGTGAGCTGGGTTTTTATGAAGCACAGTCAAGAAATCTCCAAGTAAATGAGTGGATGCTGCAATTACACGAACCTGCTCATTGTCGGCTGGAGAGGTAGTACGAGATGTTGCACTTGCGTGCCACTCTTGAGGGCTGGCGTCTTGGATAGCAGTAGTATCACGTTTGTGCCATTTTCGGAGAATTCTGCAAATATGATCAACGAGTTAGTTAGTTTTTCAGTGAAAGCGCAGCTTTTCAGTCACAATATCAAATTTTCCAGAGAGTTGATTGAACCAATAGCACCAGTTCAATAAGCTTTCGACAGTCAATTATATATTTGGGAATCTGCAGAATATCAGAACATTTTCAGTGGAAGTGCAGCTTTTTGCAGTGAATATCGAAATTTCCAGCAAGTTGATTGAACAAGTTGATTCACCAGTTGGGACAATCAATTATAGARAGAGAAATCTGCACAATATCAGAACTCACAGTCAAGCTGGAAGCCATGATAGGAACCCCGATCGCCTTTGGACTGACCATGATCGTGTGTTTCACGCTCTTCTACTATTACTGGCGCATCCGGCAACTCCGAGCCCGCCTTGTAGCAGCTCAAAACACTCCAGCTCTAGACGACTTTCCAGTGAGTCTTTCTAATCTCCTGCAACTGGTCAATCCTTTCATTCAATTCAATTGATATTTTGGAAGAGAACCCACATTGATCCAAGTCGTTTTCTTGTCATCAGGTTGAATTCGGAATTGGGAGGAACATTGTGGAGACATTTCCAACCATCAAAGCATGTGATCTTAAGTGCACTGCTTCAGAAGACCTGCAGTAAGTGCTTTCTTGAGTGCTCTACCATGGTCTCTTCACATATTGAGTGTTCATACTATTGAGTGATAGTACTAAAAAAAGAAGCTAATAGTTGATGATAGTAACTTCCGAAACATATTTCTGCTGCTAAAAAAATGTAGAGCGTGATTTCTCCTGTCTATTGGTGTACTTACGACCTTCCTTGAGGCTTCTAAGAGATTCAATCCGATGGTATATTTTGATACGTTCCATTAAGCTTCCTAAATAATTCATTTCAGCTCCAACTTTAGGGATACTTTTGACCATTTTAGCACTTACGGGCTGACCCCTAAAAAATAACAGAATTTGGGAAAATAGGTTGTTTAAAAAATGTTGGGTGTTGAGCTTTAGGTGATTAGGTCCACCTCAAAGTAAGTGTGTCCATTTCTCATCATCGATTCTTGTGCCCTGGATAGTTACCTTCTTGAAATGAATCCAGGTGGTGTCAATTTGTCACTGTCCTGTCGTGCTGTCCTTCAGGGCTCCAACTGTAACATGACTTGCYGCTTGTACTCCTTAAGCTYAGAGGCAAGCTCATTGWTATCGTGAGCTCTTGATCGTATACAGTGCGTCAATTTGTTGGYTCATGAGTCCTTGGTGTCCTGTTTCATAGCTGAAAATACGTCCTAAAAACTCATTGTAAATTAGTTAAGGGCACCAACTWCCGTCCTTGCAGAGAAAGGAGTATGAAAGGGAAGTATCTTACATAGACTTCATCTAAACAATGAAGTTGTGAAATCAAATCATGATGAACCATTATTTCTGACCAAGAAACTCATTTGGTGCAACCAGGTGCCCRATATGCCTTGTGGAATACGAGGACTGGGAAGTTCTGCGGCAGCTGCCATTTTGCCAACAYGTCTTTCATTCTGTATGTGTGGGCGCATGGTTTGAGAAGCAAACCACTTGCCCAGTCTGCCGCATGAGCATGTCAGAGCTCACAGCATCATTTGGAGAGTTGCTGGCTGAAGAGCATAGGCAARTGCATTGCAGAGAAGGCCCCCCTTCTTCAGATGTAACGTTAGACATGATATCTGACAACAGCGCTCTCTCCTGGATGATGCACAATCGGCGTCTTCCATTGCCTGCCCCACCAGTGCCTGCACTCACGACTGAGGGCACTCTTCACGTAACAGGAAATGKCACTGAACTACTAGCCCAGCCAAAAGCTGTTACTGAGCACGCGCAGCTRGAGACTCGTCAGAAAAGGGGAGATTTCCATGTTGTAAGCATACCTCAGGAAGACCGGAGGCACACATGCAAGTGYTTAACGAAGTCGGTCAAAATTGTCCCCTCGGACGACCCAACGGCGATACCTGAACATCATCACCAATCAGTCGTTCAAATTCTGGTTAAGATCCAAGAAGGCATCCAGACCAAACCAAGAGAAAGAAATGACAACTTACCATGCCAAGCCAGTTCTCAAGAAACCCTTGGGTCGAATGAATTTACCGCTACACAACCAGCAGTTGTCGAGGCCAGTGGTGTTGTAAATAACAGTACATGTGTTTCAGATGATTCTCGGCGAAATTCTGAAGACATCAGAGTTCCAGAAGATGTGCAGACCCTGTCAGAGAACTCGCAAGGATCGTTTGAGTTTCAACCAGTTCCCAGAGCAGAAGGAGGATTGCCATTCAGAGCAACATCTCAGTGAAGTTCCAAGTCTACGTCAGCTTATGCATATACTTCACAATGTCCGTATTTACGAAGATAGAATGTGAGGAGCATTCGCCCCCAAGTAGTTCAGCTAACGGATTCGGAGCTCATTATTCCATTCTAGCTGTGACTTCCAATGCTGAGTTTGGAAACGGGTCACATTGTAACCAAACTTGTCCTCCAGAGAGCATGAGAATGTCCTCAGGAATGAGAGAATTGTATTGTGACACGTACGTATCCTCCAAAAACACTGTCGCAGGATTGAACTACGTCTCAATATCATAACGCGAAGACAACCATAGGCAGCTAGGATCACACGTTTCGTGTGGTTTTTGATGGAAACAAAAATAAACTAATCGATTACTCTGTAATATAAGCTCTACATCAATTCATTGCGGCTTTTGCAACCCCACATTGTCCAGAGAAATTGGTCCTTGCTTCGTGTTGAATCTGCCCATGGCGTACAATCTTCGTTCGGCCCCCTGAAACCAGAAAAGGGATGTAGTATTTCAAAGCAGTCATCTGAAGGTGATCAATCTGATCAAGTATAGCATCATCAAAGGCTCAACGGGCAAAGGACAAGTGTACACAAGTGATCCCCGCGTGATCCGGTTGGCAGTGTCACCTTCACCACGAGGTCAGTCTCTCTCAAGTCCATTACTACCACGAGTCCTCACATCTCACCTCGATTAATTCTCCGAATCCTCACCGTATCCTTGCGCACATCCGTAGACATACCTGACTCACCCGAAGTTTTTCTTGTGCTGAGAGCCCTCAAGTTCATCTTTCATGCTTGCAGTCGCATTCACGAAGTCGAAGAATCGCGGATCGGAAAGTCGGCGTTAGCCAGCTCCAAGATGAAGCTTCAAGTTGTGGGCCGGTCTCTAGAACACTCAAACCTCTTTACGACGAGCTTCTCTTAAAAGATGTTAAAAGACCCTGCACGCTTGCCACAATATCATTGACTGTAGCACAATTGTCATACAATAATACTACGTCATACATGAATACTATGTCATTCTTGGAGTCGTAGTTGGAATGGGCAGAGGAGAGGTATTGCGGACACGAGAGTCGTTGTTAGTGCAGCTCCAAGGTGAAGCTACAACGACGAATTTGCCAGCGGGTTCCTAGAACAGGATTAMACTCCAACGTCGTTATTATGATCTTCTCTGAAATGGCATCATAGAATACCCTGCACCCTTGCCACACTACCACTGAAAGTAGCACAAATTCCAAATGTCTTAGTGAAAAAGTTGGGAACCCAGCTCGTAACCTKGAYGAGGTTCGAGYKTACAMAGACTGTAGGGCAATTCGATTGCAACATGGACAGGTATGGGCACCTGAAGGTACTCCAAGTTCTGGCATTCTGCAATTTCATTACAATCTGCGTTTCCGCAACGATAACAACGGCCGCTGTTGCCTTAGCACCCGACGTCATCGCCCTCTTCGCACTTAAGGAGTCCCTGGATAGCCCCACCCACCCCGTACTCAGCAGCTGGAACATCACCACCCCGCTGTGCACATGGAAGGGCGTAACGTGGTCGCACGACGCGAGCTTCCCGTTCAATTGCGAGGAAGAGTCTTACACACTCACATTCACGTACGCAACTGATCTCGGAGCAGTCGTCACCAGCGTGATTCTCCCATCAGCCGGCCTTACAGGAACGCTCAGCCCCGCCATCGCCAAGCTTTACGAGCTGAGGGAGCTCACCCTCGGCAACAACAAGCTCACGGGATCTATCCCAAAGGAGCTCGGCGACAGCCCCAGTCTGAGCGTCATCTCTTTAGAGCAGAATTTGCTCACGGGGACCATCCCCGCGTCCATCTGGAACCTCTGCAGGGGGTCCAAGCTCACCACTCTGTTGCTGCATAACAACAACTTCAGCGGCTCCMTTCCTTCCCCCCTGGGAGGACCGGGGACCACCTGCTCAGCACTCACAAGTTTGACGCTAGGTCGAAACTCCCTCTCAGGAACCATCCCTCCGTTCATTGCAAACTTTGCAAATCTCTCTTGGCTTGATCTGAGCCACAACAAGTTTACGTATGTGATTCCCATGATATTTGCGAATCTGCGCAACTTGAGCACCTCCCTTGATCRGGGATTCACAGTTGCCGGGAACCATCTCATGGGCCCGATTCCTTCGTTCAAGGAAGGATTCAATCCTCGGGTGTTTGAGGGAAACTCCCCATGGCTGTGTGGACCTCCATTGCCAACCCCGTGTTTTCATACAATAGTGACGACGCACCGGAGACACAGAGATGCGATGAATCCGACTGCCATCACGGTGCTCATCACCGCGGTGGCGTTCTTCATTGTGCTGGTTTTTTATGGAATTTTCCAGTTGACCACGTTGTCGATGTACACGTTGYTGCTGAAGAAAATGCGCTTGCTGAAGAAAGCTCGCAATGACGAGGCGAAATTTCCGCAAGGGAAGCTCGTGCAGTTTTATGAGGGTGTCGGGGGGGCTCTCACGGAAGACATCGTTCTCAAGTCTGCAAGTGAGGTGAAATCAATTGTTCTCCGACTGATTGTCACTACGATTGTTCAAAACCCTAAAACAGAAATAAAAAGATGGTATRAGGTAGACATGCCATTGACCTCACATTTCTACTTCTCTGCACAAACCGCACAAAACTATTGCAGGAAACTCATTCTCAGAAGAAATTCGTTCTCGTTGCAGGAGAGTTGGTTACCTTCTTACGGATTTTATGCACAAGAATTGACCATGGTTCAATTGCAAGAAACATTCTTAAGTCACCAACTTCTAGTACAAATGAGAATAACTACGTGAGGTGAATGTGCAGTRAAGGGGAAACATTCTCTTTATGAAAATTATGGACGTTCATCGTAAATCACAAGACATTTATGTTTCTTGAACTAATTTTTTGTGAAAGGATTGAAGGCTCGATCATCGATAACTGAAGGAAGTTTCATGCCTATTTTGAATATGCTAAGCCATTTTAATCTTGAAGTGTGCGGTCCAAGGTACTCTGCTTACATGTGACATGTTTTGACGAAGTTGCTGGAGGAGACAAGCTATGGCCGACACTACCGCGCTTGGCTACCGAGCAACAAACACATGCTGTCGCTCAGATTGATCAAAGACGACGTCGCAAGAGAGGAGCCGGAGTTTCTGCAAGGCGTCCTGCGACTGGCCGTTGTCAAGCACCCGAGCCTCGTCCCGTTGCGAGCTTATTATTTGAGTCGGAAGAACGAGAAGCTGCTAATCTACGATCACGTCGTCGGCAAATCTCTCGCTGATATCATTCATGGTAAACACTGATCTCAAATTCGGTTTAACCACCCAAAAATGCTCACGACGCTAAAATGTCTGGGTATTCTAATCAAGCCAAATTAGGTCAAGTCACAAAAATTGCGCGGGATTCTCAAATTTCTGGATGATCCAATCAAGTCAAATTAGGTCTAATCGAGCAAAACTTCACAGGATTCTCAAATTTCTGGATGTTCCAAATCAGCTCTAATCACTAAAACTGCGCGGAATCCTCAAAATTCTGGATGATTCAATTAATCCAAATTAGGTCTAAKCCCTAAAAACTGCGCAGGACTCTAAAATTTCTCGATGTTCTAATCACGTGTGAGGTGAGTAAGCAGGTGAATGCACCTTGAACTGGCCGCAGCGAMACAAGCTGGCGCTCGCCATAGCCCAAGGTGTTGCGCACTTGCACCTTGAGCCACTTGTGCATGCGAATCTGAATTCTTCCAACATCTTAGTCGATGAACACCACAATGCGCTTCTGACGTCTTACGGACTCCATCTCCTCGAAACTCCGGCAGCAACAAATAGCATGGTCGCTAACGCAGCTGATGAGGGGTACTTGCACGAACTTCAAACCCTAATAAAATCCTAAACCAGGTCGATAGCACATTACCGGTATCTTGTATTGCTTCCTGAATGCTCATGCGTCTTTTCATTCAATCGTTATGGTAACGTAGAGGAATCTATTTAGTTTGCATCAGTATATAAGAATTTTASGATAGAGTGTACTTTCATGGGTAGATCACTGCCTATAGAGGATCACTGGGGGTACAAGAGCCAAATTCTCTTGAGAGATCAAATAGTCTTCAGCATGTTTGAGTTTCTTATGCACTCATTCAAAGAGCGAGCAGACCTTTGTAAGCAGCAGCAAGTGGCAGTGAGGTAACTAAACCTAAAATTGTGCAAGTAAGCATTTGTGCATGATTTCGATTCTTCAACCTCRAAGGACGAGACCTATGAATTTAAACTACCATAGTTTTGTTGGGAGCCCGAAGCAAATTTTTAGATTCCTCGTAGCAACCACGTTGTAGACACTTTATGGATCAACTATGAATTTTGAAGTGCTGAAAATAGACSTACCCCTAGATTCTCATGTGGCTTGCTGCTTGTACCTCAATAATGCTACCATAATCGAAGGCCAAACAAGTGTATGTATAGGAAGAGATGAGTTGTTCTCGGTGACGCAGGTCAGATTGGATCGAATCCCTAATTGGTTTGGTTTTCAGTATCCTCCGTCAGTTCCGTTTTTTCTGTTTGAGATTTTTCAGGTACAAAGCTCCCGAGTTGAGGAAATCCACGAGTCGACTCTCCACGCACATGGATGTTTTCAGCTACGGCATTGTGCTGCTCGAGATTCTGACGGGACAAAAGCCCGGAAAAGTGTCCGGCAGTGAGACAATTGTGATTCTCCAGGAGCTTGTGAAGGCTGCCATTCTTGGGGAGCGCCTGTATGATGTGTTGGATCKGGAGCTGCTGAAACCAAGTATCTGTGTGCCGGCCGAGAGTGGACTGCTGGAGGTACTGTAATGAAATTCCTTAAACAGTAAGCTTAGAACCAGGTGTGTTTTTTTAGGGCAATTAAATACACAATTTCTTCAAAAAAAAAAAAATGGCTAGCTTCAAGCCTATAGAAAAAAAAGAGGGTAAATGAGTGAAAAAATGCCAGACAAGAAATCATGGCCATGTACACTAATGCGAGAATGCTTCCTAAACCTCATTTCATTTGTCATACAAAGCCAATACATACAAAAATTGCATACAAAATTACATATTTTAAATTACATACTCTAAATTGGCCTCTTTCAGTTAAAGCTCTACAAGTGACAAAGCCACACAACTTAAAAGCTCTTGAAAGGAAGGCCACCTAACCATTTGTCCAAAAACCAAAAAAAAAACACTACTTAGAACCTCTCTAAGTCGCTCCTCTATAAGCCAATAAACCTCTGATTTCGGGCAGGCTCGTGTGATCTCAATTTTTGACATAATTTTTTGAAATCTTTTCTGATGATAGAAAACCACATTAGCTTTCTGAAAATAAATTTTTTGTCTCAATCGGTGCCCGGGGGCAAAAGTTATGCCATACTATGCATAAATTTCAGTTCGTCGGGCAAAAACAAAAGATCACAAAAATATGATTATTTTTTTTTTTTCATTTTTTTCTCAAAGAATATATTTTTGTGTACATCCGAAGCTTTGGTTCATTCTATTTGGCCTAATAATGAGAAAGTTATGGACAATGTTGTTTTTCGGGCAATCTAAGCATCCTCTTGAAAAAATAACTTATAGGATTCATTTCTAAGTGCAATTTTCACAATTTTCTGAAAAAAATTGTTGGGCAAGGTTAAGTTTACTTGCCAAAACAATCTCACCGTTGGGATTATTGTGTTTGAATCCCATCTTAGAGCTATTAACCATTTAGTTTTTTTTCCAATCTTGGACCTACTTCTACTTAAGAAATTTTTAATGTTTGAATATCAAGTGTGTTTTTCTTGAATTTTTTTCCCATAATCCTCAACTTGGATCTTCAACACATAAAATTCTAATTTCAAGCTTAGTAGAGCAAAAATATTTGATTAGGAAGCTCCAAAGCCAAAAAATCTACTCATAGAATGTATAAAAAAGCTTGTTTTTTTCACTTTAAACGTAGATATCTTACAATCGCTGTAGTCAAAGTTCGTGAAAATTTTCATACACATTTATATACTAGTCTAGTGCAAGATCCTATGGTTAGATATGCAAAAAATTGAAAATTTTGAAAGCTTTGCACCTTGCAATAGAAATGGCAGTTTTGAATGGATTTTGAGAGGAAAAAGGCCTTGGGACTTTAGGGGTTCACATTCATTTTTGCTATAAAAAATTAAAAATTAAAAATAAACTAAAAAAAACTGATTACTAAGGAAAATTTCACGCGTATTTTGTTCATGTCTTCTTTTTAAATAAAAAAGATACATTATTTAAAAAAAAGACATTTCACTTCTTATTGGGAGGTATTGACTAAGGTAGAAGTACCCGAAACCGATCAAATAAACAATTGTGGACATGATCTAGGGTAGTGCTAGGCAAAGCAAATATTTTCAAAGGTGAATTGACATAAATAAAGGAGGTTGTAAAAATTTGATAATTTTATCTCTTAAATTGAAATTAGTATGAATTTTAAAAGGCAAAAGTTGGGCTTGACCCATGACCAACATCTAGAGTCATCTAATTTCAATCGTTCAAGAACAATTTTCCAGCTTATTGCTTCACACTTTCTTGCTCACTTAAGTGTCATGAGCTTATGCATTCCAAAGATACCATAAGATACCTTATGTCATATGTCATAAGATACCTTATGTCATAAGACACCTTGAAAAAATAAGAAAAAATGCATTCCAAAGATAAAACGGAATTCCGTTCCGCCCTTGGTCAGAAATATGGCACCCTATTAACTGGTCATGGGGCACCGGTCAATAAAGGATACCTCTACCTTACACGGGTGAATTCTTATTTCTTTAAATGCTAATCAATTGCTTTTATAACTCGCAAATTTGCTTCATTATTATATCAAAAGCATCCCTTTAAAATTGTAGTCTAGTGGAAAAATGAACTCAAAGCACCACGCTAGAATGTCAAAATTTGGTGTTCAGAGATCGTACGAGCATCAAACTCTGACATTGTAGCTTGCTACTCCAAGTCTACCTTTTTACTAATAATAGTAGAAAAAGAGATCCTTTGCAATGTAAATTGAGCTCATAACTCCCCGGGAGACATCACTTGAGGTGTCCAAAGATCATGTGCATTCAACCTATTAATCCAAGAGGGCTATGTAAGTACATGATTAGAATTTATATAGGCCCATATTTACCTGAATTTCTAAAGTATGGTAATTTTGGATACCCTTTCTTTCATTTGAAACAAAAAATTGTGTAATTGGTTGTCTGCTATATTAGTTATAAATACAAAAAGCTTCAATATTTTGGGTAGACAACGACATTTAGGGTTTAGAGTTGAAACATGCATTGGATTCAGGATTTAGGCAGTGGGAATCCAAGTTAGAATATAGGTCTTGGGCACTTAACATTCAAAGGTTAGGATTCACAATTCATCATAAACCAATCACAAATGCCAATACAAAAAACCAACAACACATTGTACAATATTTACAAGTATTTCAAAAAAATGAGTATGATTAGGTGTTTTGTCTTAGATGTGTGTTTATAACTTATTACAAAGTACTTAAAGACATCTACAATAGGAGTAGTTTAGGGCTTAGAATTTTGGCAAAAGTCTACACTAAATTGCATAGCTACAACCTTGGAATTGCACAAAGTATTCCAGAATCTTAAAATTCAACATATATCTAAAAACCAGTAGGCTGCATTTGGGAAAAAAACATCTCAATGATGAATTTATAACCTTGCAATTGCACAAAAACTCCCAAACCTTGGAATTCAACAAACCTAGAATATTCCAAGCTATGATGGAGAAAAAATGTTTGAATGGTGAATTTGTAACCTGACAATTGCACCAACCCCTTCAAATTCTTGGAAATCAAGACACTCAAGATTACACCTAGAATACTCTAGGTTGCATTGGAAAAAAGCAGTTTGTATTATAAATTTGAAACCTCGGAATTTGACAAATCACAAGTTTATAAAATCTTAAATTGAAACAGRTACCTAAAATGCCCCAAAGCCACATTCCGATAATGTTCATACCCCGCCATACAAATCTGCATAGTATGAGCAACACACCAAAACATGAATGTTTTGGGCATAAGCACCTTCAAAACAAATGGAATTTATCTGATGCAGAAATTCATGGAATGGAGAGCATGGCATTTAACTTAGGTATGCATTGCTAGAGTCACCCAAATGTTGCGAGATGCAAATAAACTATTGCTTCTTCCCACCTTCATCTCCAACTGTTAACTTGCATGAATAACCGAGCAAATTTTGTGCAAATCTTCCACGCTAAGCTCATCAAGTTGTAAGATGCACATGTAATCCAGAAGAAGCTTTTCAAGCCTCCAAGACTTGTTGAACTCCTCAATGTTGGTGTCGAATTATTGCAGCAGAAATTTCTTCTATCTAAGAGTTGAGAAATTGCCCACAACAAGCACCACATCATGCAATACGAAGCGTAGTGCAGCCCACTGCACAGTCAATCCCAGTACCTTTTGGTCGAGCTTGGATGTAGACACCAACGTTGCCAAAGTCTATAGCATACTTGCATAATCCTTGACACAACACAAAAACCCACAATCCAAGAAACCAACGTGAACCTACCTTCTTTCTCCTTCAAAATTATAGCATCCAGACCAACTTTAAGCTACCCAAAGCTTAGCTTGCAAAGCCTAATTTGTTTTTGAAGACCTTGAAGAAAATCGGCAACCGCAACTTGCAAGAAGTATTTGCAAAATGACAAAAACGTTCAAATGGGGTCTCAGCCATTGCACACCCTCCAAAGTCCAAAACCTAAGGTTGAGTGGAAGGCAAGGTATTACAAATGTATATTGCAAGCCCAAACTTCATCTACAAATAGTCATCCTTGAAAAGTATAGGGAAATACTATGAAAACATTAATCATAATTAATACTCCTTCTAGCAAGCCCAACTTTTTCATTTATTATCAGCTTACCTCTTTTTTTTGGCAATGCTTGGTTACTTTAACAAACAAGCCCAGTTGTTTCATTTGTTGTTCCTTTTTTTTCTTTTTGACAATGTAATTGAAAAAAAAAATAAACCCAAATTTTAGTATTTTTTTCTATTGTTCATTCTTTGTAAAAAAAAACATTCTACTTATGCTATTTTACTTCAAAATCTCTTATAAAATTAAGGTGCAAGGTAATTATAATACCCCTTCAATTGATTGCATGTTAACAATAAAGAAAATGGGAGTGTGCCCCCCACGCATAAATCCAAGTGTAGAATTCATGACATCATCATTGTGAAGCCCAATTTGAAACCTTTTAAGCCCCATTTCCCACTCATTCTATCTCTATATGAGTAGATTATAGTTTTCACTACACTAGGATGGAAAACAATTTAATCCCTTAAGTTTCTTGACCAAGAATGCTCCAAAACTGCCATCTCTAGTACAAGTACCAAATTTTAGAAAATAAACATTTTTGGACAGATATAACCATAGGATCTTGTAGTACATTGGTTTAAGTAGATATGAAAAACAAATTCAGAAATTTCAACCATGTGGATTTCAAGATATTAGCGTTTGAAATGACAAAAATGTTTTGGGGGCCTACAAAAAGCATGGCAGTTCACAAGGTCACATTTGTAAGAAACAATGTTCACAATGATGGTGTTTCTTTGGATTCATTCTTCAAAGAAAGTTGGCTACATGCTAGAAAAAATTCAAATCATTTGAAATTGTTCATCGTATAGAAAAAAAATAATCAGTACAAAAAATAGAGAACAACTCAAAACATTGAATTGTTAAGAATTTAGTTATGGAATTGAAAAATTCTAATCCCAATGGTTGCAATGTTGTAATAAACAATCTGCATCCAATTATTTTATTTTATTTTCCAATATCAAAAATTGAATTTAATAAAGGACCTCAAAGTTTTTAGAGTAGAGTGTCCACAAATGCCCATAAACTAAAACTCCTCATAACTTTCATCTCATGAATCAAAATGGAATGATTGAAAGTTTTCCATGCATATATAAGTCCTTTAAACCAATTCCAAATTTTCAGTCCTACAAAAAGTTTTTTTTATCTACCTAGATTGCCTGGCCACGGAAAAAACTACATATCGTATAATAATTTTTAACCATGTAGTCAAAAGTTATAAAAGTTATCTTGGCTCAAAGCTACTCCTCCAGCACAAGATGTTTCAAAATTTTAAATAAATAAAATAAAATATACATTTGTCGGAAGCTTTCCAAACTTGGTCTTTTAGGGATTAAATAATTGGGTCTATCCAAAGGGATTGCAATCTTGTTGTGGCTGATTTTGGGTCATCTTGTTTTGAAGTTTTGTAGTTAAATTGCCTTTGGATAAGTTTTTAAGTGGTAGATATTGAATTTTTGGACTCCTCTAGCTTTGCAAGATTAATCACAAATGTCATAGATGGTTGCACAAATCTGAAAAAGGTATAGAAACTTAAATCATGAACTTAACTATGTAGACCTAAAATGTCTTATAAATGGTCAAACATTGTTTCTTTACATTGGATGATGGATGATTTTCTTACACTATTTACCAAGTGGTATATCCATAACACTATGTTTTTTAAAAATTCTGACATTCTATATTGTTTTTTCCTTGTTAAAAAAAATGTACCCTATTAAAATTAAGCTTTCATACTCTATTTTTTATCCACCTTGAAAACTTTTATAAACTTTTATAAACAAGTTCAATATTTGGAATCGCATAACAAACTCTTAAGTTTAAATTGCAATAAACTTGAGACTTGGTGTTTATGATGTATTTGGCATAGAAGGTGCATGARTCAAGGCATACAATTGAGAGATTTTTATTTTTTTGAAACTAAAAATACTAGTAATGTGAAAAAAAGAATTTACTAAACGAATAAAATTGTATCAAAGATGTGCATTTCAAGGGTCAAAACTCTATCTACGAGCAAGGCTTATCCTTTCATGTGTCACACTTTCATTGGCCAAATCCTCCTAACCTATTGACTTTTTTGTCCAAGAGTCCAACCACCTATGCTCTGGGATATTTTTTTAAATCCACAACAGTTTGTTATGAAAATCTAACCGCACTCAAAGATGGCCAACTTGATTCTTCAAAGGATTGTTTCAAGTGAAACTTCATTCAAATTTTGATTGTTCAAATCTTCAAGAAGTTAAGTGTTAAATGGTTAATCAATTATTGTTTTTTTCTTGTTGCTTTTGAGTTTTGTCCTAATTTTTTTTTATGTACATTGCTTGTTTTCAAGCCAAACATTCATTCTAAAATCCTTCAAAATCAAACACAAAAAAACTCTTAAATTTTATAAGTACTATAGCATACCAAGAATTAAGCTAGATTTTTATTTATAATTACCTATTGGGTGCTTAAAATTCGGACCAAGTAGCTTTGTTTCTAGTAAAAGGTCCCTTAAAATCATAATCACTAGGTAAATAGACCCCCCCAAAGGTATAGTTTAACGCACATGGTTACAAAACATAACGGGAAGTGACCTTCCCAAGGATGCTTACGTGCTTTATAACTCATGAGCATTTGAGTATGCAACTAAACATACAAAATTCTACCGAGACACGTACCCAATATTGCCAGCATGCAAGACAATGAGGGAACGTTGCGATTCATTCAACATTTGACGAAGAAAGTGACAAAGGCTGGGGACACATTTCATAGTACTCTCATAGTAAAAAAAAGTCCACCATACTTAGCTGTAACCCGACTAATTGTTGCCAATCCTTTATTTCAAATGGTAATTTTCCTTCATGATCCCACGTGGACTAGCCTAATTGCAAGATATTTTCATCCCATCTAGTCAATTTCCGAAAAGCCCCTTTTATGTCCTAAAAGTCATCATGAATTTTGTTGTCTCATTCGGATATTTCCCAAAAAGTTCGGTTAGCTTGTAACTAAGGGCCACTTTATACTTAGAGGCCATATCAATTTATTGTGTTAGAGGCCAAGAATCCTTACTTATGATTGGTTAAAAGGCTTAAATTAGCCCCAAACTCCTTTACACCAAAAATTAGGCCAATTTGGAGGTCAAAATTTTTTATTCCAAAAATACATGTTCATACATGGCCCGAGCTCACTGAATTGAGTGCACAAAAAATGGGAAGCCAATTCTTGGCCTAGGAACCAATGCCACATTTCAATTGAAAAAATTTGTGTCATGAAGTATTCTTTTTTTTTTCAGCAAATCTAATTCGTCAGATTATGTGCAATTGGTCTCAAGGGGAATTGGCCTAGTTTCTAGGTGCAAAAGTGGCTCTAAAATTGTGGCCCCTTTCTCCCTTTTCTCTGAGTTTTTCAAAATCAGCCCGACTTCTTGGCCTCAAGGCCTTTACATATGGGAGAATCGGCCCCGATTATAATCTTATTTCACATTAGGAGAAATCTGAGGTCAAACAAAGGCTGCAAGTTTAGGAGGGTATGAAGACATTTTTAAACAGTAGCCCGACCCCTGGCCGTTGAGACTGCTGAACATCCAACCTAGCACTACTTGCTCTAGCGGAGCTCCAAAGTGATACATGTACTCATTTCAAGGATACAAAAGTCGCAAGAAAGGAAGAAAAGCGCACGGTCTGTCCTCTTTTATGACGGAGTTTATGCATCTCCGTCAAAAATCCTCATTATCAGGAACTTGGCGAGATGCAATTATTATTGCATGGATAGCAGGATGTGCAATCTGATCTCCACTATTGCTCAATTGCCCCTTCTTTTCTGACCGGATGGCAATTATGGGCAGGCGTAGGGTAATAAGAGACCTCCAAAACAGGATCCGCTTTTAAACAAAACGTTAAATGAATTGTTTTGACAACCTTTCTAAAGGCTCATATTTCTCCTATTGAATGCATAGTTGAGTCTGACCTTTAGCCCAAAAGGGACTGAAATTTTGTACAATTGGACAATAGGCTTAGAGAGGAATTGTTATGTCCTTTAAGGTAGAAGCACCCATTACCACACCTGTTCCTAATAATGGGCACTAGACTCACCCAATTGTGTCCCTAAACTTTATTAAATGTGTTTTCCAAATGTTTAATCCTGATTGGCTAACACATACTTAACTTTGATTTGCTGACAACTAATATTTGCATAATTCAGTTTTGGAGGCACCTATGGACAATTTCAATGGTCTGAGAAGCCAACTCTTTGAAAAATCATAGATATTACATACACCATCCTAAAAATCCAATTTTTTTTAATATTCATGATTTTCACTCACTAATAATACAAAAATATAATTCTTACGAAAAGATGCCTCCAACTAAGCTAAATTGCTTATATTGATGATTTTGGGTGCTTCCACCTTAGTTAGGTGTACATCGTTGCTAAATGTTGGGACTCCCTATTCATATCCCTAGCCAATGTCCGGGAAGAACCGGCGGCTAGTTCAAAGTTAGCCTGTGGGATTGGGAAAAAACCCGCTTGTAATTCTTAAACATCGGCAAAAACCCGGTGAAAAATCAATAAAATTTCTATTTTGAGTTAAAAATAGAGAAAATAACCAGACTCAATACTTGAAAAACCGGTCCAATTTTGAAATTCAAGAAAAACAGCTGGTAAAACTCAGAAAACTTCGCGAACGCTGGCCCCAGCCCTGTTTGGGGGCAATGGGTGGCAMTGCTCTAAGCCACAACCCACTTGCTTCCACATTTAATTACAAGCCTAATTAAACAATTAATTCCACCCTTAAGTAAACAATTAATTCTAAGTAGTGCATCTATGCAATTACTGAACTCCCGTCTCAGCACCCAACCCCACTCAATGAGCAGCCCGCAGTCAAAGTAGTGGGCGTACAACTCCCTTCACTTGGCGGCGCTCTCTCATTATACTCACCAGCAGTCCAGCACTACCCCCACTGACCTCCCTTATATGAACTCCCAGCCCTTCGCCTTCGCCTTCCCTTCCCATTCCTTCGGATGCTGGAGGCTCCAGCAATTCCCCACCTCCAGGGACTCCCGAGCAGGACTCTGGAAGAAGAAACTCAGGGTGTGTGCGGCCATCATTCTGTTTTTCCTCTTGAAACAAGAGTAAGTACTCGGATTACAACGATGGCATTCCAGAGGTGGGCTGTATGGACTCTGATTTTCTTCACTAGTGTGAAGCTCAATGGAGCTGCTCCGAATGCYCCGAATGCCCCGAATGCKCCGAAYGGGAGAGCGAGTWCTTTCCCGAAGGCGAGTTTTATATTYGGAGACTCTCTTGTGGATGCTGGCAACAACAATTACATTGGCTCTTTGGCCAGAGCCAACTATGGTGCCAATGGAGTGGATTTTCCTGGTGGGCCGAAGGCGACTGGCAGGTTTTGCAATGGGAGAACTGTTCCAGATATCATTGGTAACTAACGTGACGAGTTTTCTCAACCTGAATTTTGGTTTTCAGAATTTTTTCATTTACTTCATTTTCAAMTGTTGAATTGGAATGGAGTGTGATACGAGGCGTAATTAATTAAGTAGTCCCTCAATTGGTAGCCGACTTTGAATGGTCGTGTGTGTTGTGTGTTGAATTGGTTCTGATCGATCGAATTGGCAGGGCAACTACTGGGGATACCGTTTGTGCCTGTGTTTTTGGACCCTACAACGAAAGGCAAAGCGATTCTACAAGGAGTGAACTATGCTTCTGGAGGGTCAGGAATCTTGGACTTCACGGGATTCAATTTCGTAAGTCGATCCTCTTTTTGTGTCGTGGAAGAACGCTCATCATCGTTGTGTTTCATCAACTCCATTCATTTCGTAATCATGAAATTAGTCTCCATATATTCTAAATTTGAGATTTTCACACCGATCGACAGAGAGCTCTTTYTGCAACAGGAACGGATCTGTTACGATCAAAACTTGTCTGGACTTTCAAGCTTTGCGAGCGAGTGGTGTAAGGATGACTTGATTTAACAGTTTTATGTTATTGATCTTGGAATGGAAACAAGGTTGGCTACTGTCAATAAATGTGGTCTACTACTTCCCACTTTGAAATTGCATAAGGTGGTCGTATATCGTGTTACGAATTCGATCTCAATGAGCTTGGCTCTTCTGCTCGAGAATGTATTCACCGCCCCAGATAGTAATTTCCCAAACGTCTCGCTTGAATGTCCGTGTCTTAAGAATTGTGTCAGTGATGTAGATAGTGTCCTCTTCATTTGTAACTATTAACTATGTTGCTACGTTTGCATTGGCTTCAGGTGAACCGAATTCCGATGTGGCAACAAATTAGTAACTTCAGGAACACCACCACGCAGATCCTGCAGCTTTTGGGAGCAACAGCAGGATCGGCACTGATCAGAAACTCGATCTACTCTGTGACCATGGGCTCCAACGATTACCTCAACAACTACTTGGTCGTTGCTTCTCCTTCACCGAGGCTCTACACCCCTCTGCAATTTCAAGCCAGAATCATTAACACCTACCGCCAGCAACTGACGGTCAGTCCATGTTTTTATATTATTAGCAGGTTTAATCAGTTTGCTTGAGGATCTTTTGCATGTCCTACTTTTGTTTGTTTTTTGATAAAGGCATGTACCAGTTGTTCTTCTCTGCTTCTTATGACGTAAAACTTAGTCCCATCTTAATCATATTTTGTACTAACTGAGAGCCATATTTTAATTCATGGATATGTGGTCCTATGGGAGCTTTTAACATTCGCTATATAAGCATTTTTTTTTTTTTTTTTACTTGTGTACAAACTGGTTCTTACAGACTTTCTTATTAAGTCTGTATTGTTTGTGGATTGCAGGCGTTGGTGAACCTTGGTGCACGAAAATTTATCCTTTCGAATGTGGGKCCTCTGGGATGCATACCCTACCGAATGACCCTGGACTCCACAAAAGAGGGCCAGTGCGTACAGTCTGACAACACACTTGTTGTGGGCTTCAACGCCGCCCTCAAGTCTCTGGTTAATGAGTTCAATAGCAGATACCCCACTGCGAAGTTTGTCRTGGCTAATTCTTACCATGTTGTCAGCCAGATCATCAACAACCCTTCCGGCTTCGGTATGCACAATTACTGTAGATCATTGATCAATTGTGATGAAGTCGAAACCATTGACAGTGTTGCGTTCTCCTCAACAAAAGGAGAGTGTGCTCTGTAGACGGAACATTTTGCTTGAATTGTAGAATTAGTCGAGATCGCAATAAAGCAACCAGGTCGTAATTATGCTTGATTTTAATTAGTATGCTTCGTAATTACGTAGTTATATACAAAAACATTCCCTTTCAATGAAACTCAAATTAAATACACTGGTAACCTATTCTATTGAAGCAAGACCAGGGATGGTTTTGATGACGTCAAAACCACCAACAGTGTCTCGTAGTCCTCGTCAAAACGAGAGCGTTCTGTAGAATCATTTCCTTGAATTCTAGAATGAATTGTAGAATATTTTCTTCCCATTGTAGATGAAGTTTAGACAGCAATAAATTAAAATGGTCGTAGAGTTGGTAGTAATTAGTCTGCTTGGTTAATTATGCAAATTCGTGTAAAAGCTTTCCCTTCTAATGAAATTCAAATCCTGGTAGGAGTGGTAGCCAATTCCTTTGAAGCTAAACCGTCGATTATGTTGGTGAAGTACAAACCCATGCATAACAGTGTTGCGGATTCCTTGTGAARAGCAGCTGATATTCTGCAGAAGAAATTCCCTTGAATTGAACAATCCTTTTTTAGATCCCGTGAAATGAATGTGCCTGTTGGTTGTAAGCCAGGTTTTGTGACAGCCGATCAAGCGTGCTGTGGWGTTCCCGTGGGCTTATACCATGGCTTAACGCCTTGCTTCCCCGGCGTCCCATTCTGCTCCAACAGAAGAACCCATTTCTTCTGGGACCCTTACCACCCGACTGACGCTGCCAACGTTGTCATCGCCCAACGCTTCTTCTCGGGCACCACGACGGACATTTACCCCATCAACATCAAGCAGCTGGCGGCGCTCCAGTTGCAGCAGGGCTGAGTTGCAGGAGGAAGGGTTTAGAAAAAGCTCTCAGATTGTGCATTGATTAGTAGGCATAAATGGTACGGATGATCGAGTAATTGGAGTTCGATTAATTGAGGCACTAGTTTAGGGTTCTGCAGAGGAGAATGATGATATTCTTTCATTGGGGAGTGGGTTGGGTAGGAGATCAGTTAAAAGCTTAGGGTGCCTGTCTGGGCGTCTGCAATTCTTTGGTGACTTGGATTCTGTTCTACCAATTGGGTTATTCATACTGTCATTAAATTGTTTTACAAGTGCTCTCTCTCTCTCTCGTCTGTCTCCTCACAATTGACCATTAAACGCTCCCGCCGTAGTCACAAATACTATGGATGATAAATAGAGTGCTGAACGGTGAGTGACAAGTAATTTCTCATCGTTTATCCAAATAATGCTTGAATGTTCATTTCCATTGATGAAAATGAAGTAAATATGGAACCGGTAGTACGCACAATGACAACATAAGCAGAAAAGGGAAGAAATTTATGAAAGGGTTAAATAATTACTCGATGGCCTACTTTAATCGTGGGTACGGTAGTATTTGAATCTAGCAAGTTTTCGAGTATGTGCCATGTATTACATCTTGTGGCGTACCTTGTAAACGCAGAGCAGTACGTTACTCTATCGTAAATAGACTTATGACTACAGTAGAAGATACACGTGGTCATCGTTTCCAGAGAGGGTTTTCTGTCGATTTTACGAGGCAGGAGAAATTCTCTCCCAGATCATGTTAAGTCAAATAATGGGAACAATTTTCACAGAAAGTTTATATAACAACGTGAACCCTGCTTGTAGCAAAGTGCTAAACCCTTTTAAAATTTGTAACTGTGCTCTTGGTTCAATACAAATTMATTGTAGGCTTTTTCATTCGAATTCTGTTTTCGCATCTAGGTACTCCCGTAGAACGCTGTTCCGGCTTGGTTGTCTCAGCTTCCGCATTGCTTTTGCCTCAATTTGTCTTATCCTCTCACGAGTAACTTTAAAAATGGTGCCTATATCTTCGAGAGTCCTGAACCGTCCATCGTCCAATCCAAATCGCAGTCTGAGCACCTCCCTCTMCCTCGGATTCAGGGTGCGGAGCACACCTTCGAGGTCTTGTTTGAGCAACTGCTTTACAATGGCCTCCTCAGGTGACTCAACGTCTTTATCAGCAACCATCTCCTGTAACATCAAATAATTTGCATTAAGCATAACGGCATCAATTGATACTTTACTTGTTCACGTTAAGACAATCCCATCCATCACTARTAATTTGTTTTAGCACTCACCCCGACTGTAGTATCTCTTTCCTTGCCAATGGGCCGTTCCATTGAACTTGGGGCTCTAGCTGACTTCATWACAGAATGCATCTTCTCTACTGTCAAACCGACCAATTCAGCGATTTCCTCGTCACGTGGSTGCCGCCCGTGCTCCTGATATAGAACCTTCTTSGCTTTGTTGATACGTGAAATGACTTCGTATAAATGAATCTGTTCAAAACAGAAGCATATCAATGATATTATTCCCTGAATCCAATTGTCAATCAGCTCACGATAAGATGCTCAAATYCTTGTAAACTTCTYAAGTCCTTCGCTTAARCCCCAAAATAAACCTCGGAATCTGACTCAAGTCTGATGCTTCATTTTGTAGTCCGGGGAAACCCATCAGCAGTGACATGAGTTCTTTTCGTCATAATACGAACTCAAGATGAATAGGGCGAGACGAAATGGCACTCACTGGTAAACGAATAGTCCTAGATTGATCCGCAATTGCTCTTGTTACAGCCTGCCTAATCCACCAATGTGCATAAGTACTAAACTTAAACCCCTTAGTGGGGTCAAACTTCTCGACTCCCTTAATCAATCCCAAGCTCCCTTCCTGTTGCAACAAAGCAACAAGACAAACTCAGAGTCAGGATTTCAATCCAACCCATWAGTTCTMTTGAGAAAGCGGMTGCAAAATTAATCTCCTAGTGGGCATAATTGTTTTGAAATAAACATATGTTTTCTCAGAWASAATATTCCTACAATCGAAGASACRTGGTTGACAACGAACCTGAATCAAGTCTTGCAGAGTCATCCCTCGGCCCTGATAGGTTTTGGCAATAGAAACAACCAACCGCAGATTCGAGTTCACCATCTTATCCTTGGAGAACCGACCTTTCTTAAGCCGTAATTCAAAAGCATTTTGTTCCATTCCTACCGCTCGACTCCACTCTCCAATTGTGGGCTCCCTTCCTACCTCTCGCTGAAGATCACCGTGCACCCTCTCTAGTTTCAGAAGATCCTAAAACGACGAAGGAGMTACAAGGTTAGCACATCYTAATAACTTCAGTATTAAAAAATAGTAYAATGCGTCYAGGGCATATCTCAAGTRTGTAGAYATSTACATATTGTAATGTACCTGAATCTGTAAAGAAAGATCAACTTCTTCTTTTGATGTAAGCAACTTGGTTCTCCYAATGTCACGCAAATACGCACGAACRGGGTCTGAAGGATCGGATGCAATCTGCGGCTTCCTAGGCTTCGGAGCAGCAGGCGCGGATGCAAGAGCAGTGGCAACCTTCTCCGCTTTCTCCAATGCTCGCTCCCGCTTTCTCATCCTCTCCCCTCTACGCCTAGACTTCACGGTCACCTCTACATTCCGAATTCGAGGCAATTCCTCCGCAGTCTCGGCATCATTAGAATCTGCAAGTCACACATAAGCTTAGAAATKATCAATGATWTCATCTCCACATGAAACGCCTTGTACTTCAACCTCAAATATACTCATATCTACACACTCAAACCTCTTTACTAYGACTGAAACWCTATTCTASAATATCCTGYACATATGCGACACTATCATTGAACGCTTGTCACACACATTCAACGTACACCATTGTGTAAAAGTTGGGACCCAGGCGGTAAGATTAAAGAGGTTGGGATAATGAAACATCCTTACGAAGTGCTCAAGAGTGGTAAACTCTAGTCATCTTATCTAGTCCAGGGTTTAAGAGGATCATCAGATCCTAATTCACAAATGACAGATGTTTCTTTCTGAYTTGAAGGTAAGATTGGAATATTTCTTGAAAGAACAATGGGTTTCGTAAAATGATGATGATGATGACGATCGCCTGCATCATTAACCCCTAAAGAGCCAAGGTCTCTCAAAATTAAAATGATCAATTCCATTGATCATATTGTAAATCAGACGGGGGTAGACTTTACATAGTGAGAATCAGAGAAGCACATTGCATGAGTTGGTCAAAACATAAGCAAAATCGGACAAAACAAAGTCTCCCCTCAAAGCTACAAGGTCTTAAACCTTATCTTGTTCCTTGACGGGAGAAAAATATATTTTACAGAAATGAGAGATTCTTCTTTAAGAGAAGCTTCTAGCAGGAAAGTAATTTTTAAACCTTATCTTCATCCTTTCGGGGAGAAGAAGATAAAACACGGTTCTCCGTAAGTGAGAGATTCTTCTTTCAGAGAAGCTTTTTGCAGGAAAGTAGGTTTTGAACCATATCTTGATCCTYTAGGGGAGAAGTGGGTAWAAAACATTCAACACAAATGAGAGACTCTTCTTCCAGATAAGCTTCTTCCATGATTTCGCCRAATGCAGTTTCCAAGAAAAGATTCTACGACCATGAGTTTCGGCAATGTACCTAAATTTGGCACAACAGTTGCGGTGTCCTCCGCCTCCCGAATGAGACTCGACACCCCACTCAAGATCGACTCCAGCTTCTGCACACAACTCTGCTCGGCCTCCAACATGGCCGCCTCCGCGTCATACTCCATCCGAAACGAATGCTCCATGTCGCTCAACCTGGCTCGTTCTAACCTCAGCAAGTCGAATTCCGTCGGAAACGCCTCGTTCTCCACCACCATCGCATCCGCGAAGGAAGCTGCGTCTYGCGCAGCTTTGGCAGCTGCYAAAGCCAACGCCATCGCCTCCTCGGCCGCCAATACGCCTTCCTCGGTCCTCTCCGTCACCAAAACATCGTCCACTTTGAGGACTCGGCTTTGCACAGCCCTTTGGGAAGGGCGAATTCTCAGTAACGACGACGGGAGYTTCATAGTCCTGAAAATCACAGCTTAACATTTCATCAATCTCTAAAACCCAAGCAAACCCAGGGAAATCCAAAAAGGTTCACAACGGGAATACAAGACCAGGCCAGAGTTCTTGCTTGAATTTAGCAGAAGTTTAAAAGATTGCTAAACCCTACCACATTACCATCCTCGTACCCCCCAAACACCGAAAAAGAAAGATTCTCATCCGAATTCTTAAAATTCGAAAATGATGAAAGGAGAAGAGAGCTTCTTCACACCGTAGAGAGGCCATTCGTTTTCGACTTGCGCGTGTGGCGAACCTCATATTGCATTGCACTCCGCCATCGCGTCTTCCAGTGCTGCAACTTGCGTTCCCATCGAATCCTCGGCCTTCTGAAACGGGMAGCACCGCAGCGCAGGCCGACGACACTGATGCCGCCATCGGCTTGAATTGCTGCTGCCGAGGATTGTGAACCTTGTTGYTGTTCACGGAACTGCTACATGTTCGTTCGAATGGGAAAGASAGGCATTGCAACTGCTACCATTTACAGAACTAGGAGCTAGCTCTGTCAAAAGAGATGTGGTGAAGCTTTTGGAGAATTCGGAGAAGTGCAAAAGGAAGGACGATCAGGGAGGTGGGGAAGCAAGTGCGCAATCTTGCGAAAGGGGGAGAGAGACAGAGGTGGTGCGGACCCTCCATTTTAGATAAGACTACGTCTCGTAGATTTTAGGGTATGTTAGAACCGGRTAGATTGTCAGTCAATTCACTTGTGGCGCTTTCACATGTGAGGAGGAAGAATGAATTCTGAAGCCCACTACTTTCACCTAAATACTTTCTTGGATTTTTTCAGACTGGATAATCCCTGTAAAACCCTATAGCCAAAAAACTTCGTTAACCCCTACAGGTTTTGGACTATGTTTTCACCAAAAGCACTCCCAAACTACCATTTCTAGTACAAGTATCAAATTATGGAAAGAAATTTAGTATCTTGTAGTATGCTGATTTGAGAAGATGTGGAAAAAATTTCAAAAGAATTCACAATGTACATTGCTACATTGAATAGGGGCATTATAGGGCCAAAATTAACCCTTGAAGGACGGATTGGTGGCCATGGAAATCATGCATTTTGATACTGTGTGACATAAGCTCCTTTGAAAAATCTAAATATATTCATTGGAAGTCAAAGTACTAGAAAAGATCTCCCCTTTCCACCCCTAATACCGAGGATGAATGATTGTATTTCTGTCCTGCAAGAAAATATTCTTTGCCATTCATCGGACAGAAAATGTCCTCGGCGTCGTTTAAAGGTTAAGGGGACCAAAAGAGAGAAATTGTAGATGTTTGAAACATGATGGACACTTAAATCATTGTTGATGTATAAAAAAGGTAGATATTTATATAGTGTGAAATGTCAATTAATTAGTATGGGTCCCCTTAATGCCCCTATTCATTGTAGAATCCTTTTTTGGGCCTCACAAAAGAACTAGTTGTTGCACTTCACAAGGTCATACTTGTCTGAAAAAATGTCTAAAATGCTGGTTCTTCTTTTGATTCATTCTTCAAGACATTTTGGCCACATGCTTGAAAACTTTCAAATTGTTTAAAATTGTACAACATATGGGAAAAAAATAGTAAGCTGAATGAAGTAGATAATGATTCAAAATACTAAATTTGAAAGAATTTAGTTATGGAATTGAAAAATGCCATTTCTAATGGTTGTAATGTAATAATAAACAATCTAAATCCTATAATTTTATTTATTTCAAGAAATATTAAAAATTGYGTTGAAAAAAGGATTTCAAAATTAAATTTAGTATAGAGAATCCATAACTGCTAGCATACTAAAATTGCTCAAAAGTCATAACTTTCATCTCATTAATCAAAATGGAATAATTCGAAGTTTTGTGTATATATATTAATCTTGATAATCAAATTCAAATTTTTATTTATTAGAAAAAAGTTTTTTAAAGAATTTTTTGGGCTGTCCAAAGATCAATAAAAATTACATACCATGCAATAAGTTTTAACCATGCAGTCAAAATTGTTATGAAAATTGTTGTGCCCTAAAGCTACTCCTTGGGCACACATGTGAAAATTTGAAAGAAAAGAAAAAGAAATTTTGTTTGTGGTAAGTGGCCTAAAATTTCTATGTTGCCAAAAAACACCATTTGGTCTTTTAGGGGTTAACCCTATAAGGACAAACTTGTCGCCGTGGAAATCATCCTTTTTGAAACAATGTGAATCATCTACTTTAAAAAGAAAGAAAAATACTCATTGGAGGTCAAACTTGTGCAACATTTCCCATTTTTTGCACAAATTTCAATGATGAACAGTTGCACTTCTATTTTACATGGAAGGATTTTTTGTCATCCATTGACACTTAGTGTTTGTAGCTCCTTCATAAGGTTAATGGTTATAAAAAAAAGGTCAAAAATTCACAATCATGATTGTTACTTACTTATAAAGGAGAACCACCCATTCCCAATCGGGGTCCAATAACCAACCTATAGACTAACATATTTCCAACCTCGGGGGGGTCACTAACGGCATTTTAGAAACAACGTGCAATAGAATATAGATAGCATTTTATACATTATGTCTAAAATTTATAAAAAAGTTACAAGTAAAATAGGAGACTCACATTGAAAGTGAGAAATTAATTATAAGTAATTTAGGTTGCCTAAGAATCTCATCCATTAGTATTTTGTACATATAATTTAGAGTCTATAATATGGATACTCTGTAGTATTTTTACTACAACCCCTAATGAAAGCTGGGTGCATAGCTGGGTCATAAGTGTAGTGGATGATAAATCCGGTTGTTTAGGAAAATTATAGATGAATTTGCAATGAATTATACTAAACGACATTGCGATGAGTGATTTGGCAAGTTGCGTCATCCAAATAGGGTTTGGAAGTTGCTCGTTGCGCTATTCCAATTCAATTTTTCTCCACGTGCATTTGATTGAGTAAGGTTTAGCACGCTAGTTGAAGCAATTTTTAAGTTTAGGGTTGAGAAGAAAAGATTGAATTTTGATGCGTGATGCAAGCTGGGTTATTGAACTTTGCGTGCCTTGTGGTGGTAGAACCCCTCAGAATTGCTTGGTTTGGAAAACCCCATCTCTGAAACTATGAGGATTTTTCTTGGAAATGCAAGATTGTGCGACCTTTAATTCAACAATGCTAGTTTGCAGGTCTTGTAAATTTTGATAAAAACATGACTTTGTTTGAGCTCTAGGACTGGTCATGTGGACTGAAATATCACTTAGTTTGAGGAGTTCTTCCCTCAATTTTGACAGAACAAATGTCTGTTTCAGCTCCAAGTCTTGTGGTATTGCCTAGAAATTAGACATCATAAGTGCATTCAATTTGTCATATACATTAATAATTTGACATTCATTAATTTGTAGCACTCAATTCGTGAAATACATAGACATTGAGGACTTTGATTGCATTGGCTTGTGGTTTTTGACGTGGAAAGGAAATTTTCTCCAAGAGTTTTTCATAAAGAAAGCATAGTTCCCATTCTCATAATAACTATTCAGTTTTTTTGTTGTATTGGTTTATGTTTGCTCAAGTATTTGCTGCATGAGGTGGAACAAACTTAACCCTAAGAGCATTCCCACCCGTCCTACAAAACGGATGGCCTCTCTCTTGTGGCCTCCAAAATTGCCCCACCCGTCCTACAAAACGGATGGCCTCTCTCTTGTGGCCTCTTCCTGCATTTTCAACTAAGAGGGTCGTGATGAACACGCAAAATAATCTTTTGCTTCCTATATATTAGTGATGAAGACTGCTGTGCGTCACCCCTGGTGTCATATGTGGTGCTTTGCAATACATAATAAGTTACATTGTACTTTCATCGTAAGGCCATTTGACCATCTGACCTACAATGATGAACCATAAGAAGAAGTCTTTTACAACTGTTGTGTGATATTTTCTTTTCCGTGGGTGGGAAACAGAGTGTGGAGCAGATAAGCAACCGCGCTGATCGATTGGATATAAGAGCGCATGATCTTTTTCTATATTCCGCAACTGATTTAGAGGTTCGCTGTGTCTGCCACCTTGACTACCCCCTTTGTAACCCATTTATCTCCAGTTCCAGTTTGAAAGTCTTATAKTCTTTATGCGCGTAATGGCCAGTTAATGTAGATATTGTGTGTTCATGGCTACTCTATGGATGGTGTTTTCAATGACCGAATGTGCTTGGTCTTTTATCCTGTGCATCCACTTGATCTCAATCTATATTCTCGCATCTGAAGAAAWRTTTTKTTATSACGCTTGCAATGCTTATTTTTTGCAGCTAGTGATCGACGCGATAACAGAAATTAATCCTCGGGCTGTAATTGTGGATTCTATACAAACCGTTTTCCTCGCAGAAGCTAATGGCAGTGCTGGAAGTGTYAGTCAGGTTGTTCATCAAACTACTTCGTTAAGGACATTTACCAAAAAAATGTCTGACACAGAGTGAATGTCATAAGAAGACTGATAATAAAATGAATTACTAGATGCAGAGTCACAACATTGCATGTCCTTGGGCTGAATCAAAGCTTTCTTACCTTGACATCCCAACACACGATCGGGACTTCAGCGATTTGTTCGCCTCTACATATCTAAACTTGTACACTGGATGCAAGTGCAGGTACGCGAGTGTGCCACTGCCTTGCTGAGAGTTGCGAAACAGACGAAAGTTCCAATTTTTCTGGTAAGCTCAAAATAGACAGACAATTTCAATGTCGAAGGAACTTGTTTTTACCTTAAATGTATGCATCCAGTTGATCATAATAAACTTTGCAGGTATGAATGACTGAAGCTAAATACTATCTGCAGACATGAAACTTTGCATTGTTGCTCCAATGTTAACTGCATTTTGTTTTTTTGAAGGTGGGGCATGTGACCAAAGGTGGCGATATTGCAGGACCTAAAATTTTAGAGCATGTGGTTGATGTTGTGCTCTATATGGAGGTTTGTTCTCTATCCACCTTGAATTGGAAATCATCTTCTTCATTCCATATTGTAGCTTTTGTCTCTGAAAGGCAACCGAGTCCTGGGGCAATTTTACGGCCTCTATTGCAGAACTCCACTTTTTCATAATGCTCCCAATGCTTTTTTGGACTTCAGGTATCTAAGTCCACTTAGAAATTTGTCTTAGTATTGAGACTTAATATGACTTAATGTTTATCCATATCTAGGCATAAAATTCAACTTAATTTTCGAATATTTCCACTTTGAAGTCTAGGGTTTCAGCTTCTAACTGTTTTACAAGATCCTGCACCCATCTTAAACCCTAAACCAAAAAAATSGATGATGCAGGGTGAGCGATTGCAATCACACCGCCTTYTGCGTGTTGTCAAGAATCGTTATGGTTCCACTGACGAGGTAGTTATCTCAACATTTCCTTATGTTGTGTCGGAGCTCTTGATTAATTGAAATCCCGTTGCTTTGTTTTGCTTCTTTTGTGAAATTTCTACTGAGGATCATAACTTTCATTTGTAGGTGGGAGTCTTTGAGATGGTGCGAGAAGGGCTGGCAGCTGTTGCATCTCCTAGTGAGCTTTTTCTCAGTGCGCGCAACCAGGATTCTACAAATGCAGCTTCTGCTGCTGTGGCTGTTACTATGGAGGGCTCTCGTCCCATCCTACTTGAAGTTCAGGTACTTTTAAGGGACAAAGTGCATGATATTTAAGGGTTGCTTGRAAGTAATGAATGAAACTGTTGCAAGTAATGAATGAAACCTTCTCCGACGCTTTTTGTGTCCTACTAGGGCAGTAGTTCTTTGCTGGCATACGGCACCTGTGCTTGAAATTTCTGTGGGCGAGATTAAGGGAGAGGATCTTAAACCGACCTTCGAGGATTTTCGGACACCAAAATCGTGTAATTGTGACCATGCGGAGCATCTCAAAAACATGACAGAAACAATAACATGATTGGTCAATGCATTTAGATTTACAACCTTTAAAGGACGCTTTTAGGTGCATTTTTGGGGGACCACATTGGGACTGGGAGTGGAATAAGGTCCCTCTACCGTAGTGGAGTCCAATTATACTGTGGGCTAAAATGTCTCTAAAGGCTGGAGTTATCTTCACACTATGAGTTACAGTGCCTAGTTGAATCCCTCGTAATTTACGGCTGTTCTATGGTTGAGTAGCGGCGCAAAATGCTGAAGTGCCTTTAAATTGCTACTTGTAGTACTTGGATGCAGGTCTGATGTTTTCTCTCCCTTGTGTGTCAAGGCTCTCTGCTCATCTGTTGGACAGCAACCAGGAAGGCGAACTGCAAATGGCGTTGATGCTCAACGTCTTTCTCTACTCCTTGCTGTAAGTTTCCATGTTTCTCGTGTCCATTTTATGTATCTCACCTCGACGGTAGAGATTTTAATCTCAACTGTTGCAAAGCTCGTTTTCTATCCTAATCCTAAAYTGTGACCGTCATCCAGGTGCTTGTYAAGCAAGCAACTTTGAAGCTTTCGAATCAGGTGAATAGATTGAGATCTCTTGCATTTCATTTGTACCAATCATGCTTACCATTGTCCAATCTGTACGACACATGCATAGTTTAGAAAAAGATATGGCTTTACCAAAAACAAGCATTGTAACATGTAGAAAGTAATAGAGTCCAAAATGCTACTCTTACTAAAGCTTAAATGGATGCTTGAGGCAATCATTGTTTCATATTTTTTAGCATCTAGAAGAAGGTAGTTGGGCCACCAATTTTCATTTTGAAAAAAATTAATGGACACCAATCCACTCAGTTAGAAATTGACCTACCTTGACTCTTAAACCATCCATTGGAGAACTATGAACCAAATCTTAATTTTAAGGTACGTTTGCACCGCACGGTAAGTAAGGTGTTAGAGGCTAGTTGTTGAAAGGTAACTCAACAGGTGGTCAAACCACGGACAATGTGTAACCTTTGAGCCTACGTGGAAGTGCAAGTGGAGGACTTTACGGACATTGTTATGGGTTGCGTTGGGTCTAGTTGCTTTTGTAAGTTAGTAATTACGCGGCACAATAAAAGTAGCACCACATCAGGAAGAAACGTAGATGCGTGAGGAATGAGGTAGCGATTGCAACTAAAGGGCCTTTTAAGTGGCGATTAACTTAAGACTGCGGATTACATACGAGACAATTGGTGGAACATGAACGACATCAGCTCCTGAAGTCGACAAAACCTCCGCAGCACATGGTTGGAGAAGATGGGTCTCTCTGTCCTTGGAATTTACGAGAAATTTCAGTACCGCTTGGTGGGCCACTGAGAGCTAAAACCCCTTTCTTTGGTCTACACGTGATTCACCTATTCTTTTCCTGAGTCTCAAAACACTCCTCGCCAAATTAAAAATTAACTCCTCATGTGAACGCAACGCTCTTCACTGTTGGCAATCCTAACTGTGGCTTTTACGCAAATGCAGCCCCGGGTCGAGTATCTCACTTCCACCTCCACTTGCTGCCGTGCTTTGACGATTAGCTTCTGAATACCAAAATAGTCTAAGAACCAATGTGAACGTACCTTTATTATACTCGGACATAATCAATAGTCCATTCTGTGATTGTCACCTAGTCCATTCAAAGCCTCTGAAAGGTCAGTTTGAAGAAGACGGTTGGTTTAAGAGTACACTACTATATCCACTTTTTATACCATGGCTCCTTCTACTCTTCTACAAACTACCATTGTGGCAACTAACCAAGCCTTGAAAATAAATTGGGTATTAGGGTAAAGCATCAGAACCTGCAATCACTTTCAAGAAATATCATGATGATATGTTATAATTGCAACTTTTGCCAAGTGGAGCATGTCACAAAAAGTCAGTGGACTTTATTTAGAAAAACTTAGGGGCGAACTTATAAAACAGGTTTCTTCAAAATCAAGAGGACCTTCATTAGTCTATTGTTGAAGTAATTTTTCTTTCTTTGAAAAACTAGAATTCTACTGCAAAGCATCAATCACATAGCAACCAAGTCAGAAGGTTGGACAAAAAGAGGATAGAAAACTAAATGAAGGAGTTAGCCTTTGCTTGCTCCAAATCACCATGTTGCCAATCTTGTAAGCTTACATTAGGAACTGAGTCGAGATTGTTGAAGTTGGACTAGATCCAACGAGCTTGTTGAGGTCACCTATGCCGAGAGTCTTGCTAGGCTTTGAATAGGGCTACTCAACTCAAAAAGATCATCTCATAAGCCTCTGTGGAGACTTTACTACAAAAGAATGGGGCCCTAATCAATAGAAGATGAACGCATTTATGTTGATTACCACAATTTTGTCTTGGGCTATGTTCATTTGGCATCCTCTAAACAAAAATCAACATAATTGTGTTGATTTTACCCTGCAAAAAATTTGCTTAGATGATTTAGCAATCCTCTAACTATCTTCRACGTGAAATTTCAAACCTCATTTGGATATAATAGAATAAAGTTTTTCCAAAAAAYTTGAACTAAAAATAATTGTGAAATGAAGACAACTTTYATCTTTAAAAAAMMMWTT